>CAUYQG010293793.1:0-25360 GCA_963574415.1 Tarsius wallacei | reverse complement strand
CGGCTGATTTTTTGATTTATTGTAGAGATGAGGTCTCGCTTGCCCAGGCGGGTCTCGAACCCGCGGGCTCAGGCAATCCACTCACCTCAGCCTCCCAAAGGCGCGGGATTACAGGCTGAGCCACCGAGCCCGGCTAAATATCTAATCATTTCTCTGCTCCATTTTATAGCAAAACTTCTCAAGAGTGTAGTATATGCTAATTTTTTTCACCTCATCTTTTCTCTTGAACCCACTCTCTTAAGTTTTCTTCCCTGCAACTTCACAGAAATTACACTTGTCACAAGAGACTGCCATCTTGTAAGCCCAAATGTCAAGTCTTAGTCCTTGCTGACCTCTCAATAGCAATTTACACAATGAATGTCCTTCTTGAAACATGCTATCCACTTGTCTTCTGGAACACAGAATTTTCCTGGTTTTCGTCCTACATTATGCATATCTCCTTCTCAGTATCCTTAGCTAGCCTCGCTTCACTTTTCTGAATAGTAAAATGTTAGATGACCAGGATCCTGTCTTGGAATTCATCTTACCTTTGTCTTCACTACTTCTTGATATAATCTCATCTAATTTTATGCATTTAAATATCATCTATATGCTGGACATGTAGTTCTAGCAGTATGCATTCTCCCAAGTTTCAGGCTTATATACACAACTGCCACTCACCAGTCCCTTGAAACTCTAATCTTCCTCTCAGGTATATCACTTTTAAAGCAAAACTCTTCACTGCTCACTCCAAAATTTTTTTCATTTTCTATCTTCCTCATTTTAGTGATGGATGACACCATTTTCTTAATGAATTAGTCCAGGAACCTTGACGTCATTTAAAAAAATTTTATCATTTCCTTACTACATTCCTATTCCAGTCAGTCTGAAATCCCTACCAGCATTATCTTAAAAACACATTCTAATTTTTTTTCTCACCACAATAAAAGCCACATTTATCTATCACTAATAGTGATAAGAAGGCCTTTCTGCCTTCATGTTTGTCTACTACAATCATTCTCAAAGCAGCCAGTGTGAAATTTGTAAAACTTAAGACAGTTTATTTACACTTCTCCTCAAAATCCTGCCATGGCTTTTCATACTATTCTGAAAATTACATATATAAAACATATATATGTATATTAATTTATATATGCATATTAAAGATTGAAGGTATTGTGTCATCTGGCTCATATATTTGTCTCTAATCTCCTCTCCTATTTCTTTAGATCCATGGCCTTCTCCTTGGTCTTCACATACACTGAGCTTGTTCTTGCCTCAAATATTTTGCATTGCATTTCCTCTTGCCTTCAACACTCTTTACTAGACTGATCTTCACATGACTTTTTTTCTTAAAAACATGCAAGTCTTTTTCAAAAGTCACCTTCTTGTGAAACTCTTCTGTGATTACCCTCTCTAAAGTCAAATGTTTCTACCAGTCATTCTCCATTGTCTTACAAGGCTAGAGTTTTCTTCATATTATTTAGGCAAACTCTCATTATACTATAGGTTTATTTGTTATTAACAGCTGCTTTACTACAAATAAGTTCCATGATGGAAGAATTTATTTACATGCAATTTTATGTTCATTTCTATAACCTCCTAGACCAATGCTAGAATGTGTATATGCTCTCAACATATATTCATTGATTAAACTGATCAGTGAATCCTAACATTTACTTTACCCATTATACTAATCTGAGAGTAACTTTTACAGGCATGCACAGAACAAAAGATATTGTAAGACTAACTACTCTTCTTAGGTCCTTTCAATATCTTAAGTTTTTAAAGCAGTTTTCCAATGTCTTAGGTATTTAAATTATGGGTTACAACCTATTCAAAGAGTCATAAAACTAATTTGGTGGCAGTGACTGATAATTTGAAAAATAAAATAGAATAGAAAATTCTATTGGATCTCATACTTTTAAAAAATATTTCATAAAATGTTCCATTTGCTTCACAAAACATTTATTTTAGTCATATACACATTATGAAAGTTATCAGAATCAAAATGGAGTCACTAATGTTAAGAAAATCCTAGCAAACAGAGCCAAGGAAGACCATGAAGATAGGGGTTTTATGCTAGTATACTTGATAACAAAAAATACTCTACAACCTTGTACAAAAATCCTTCTGCAAGGACTTTTGCTCAGCAATGGCCTGTCAAAATTTGGATTTGTGTCACCTTTGTTATTAATTTTTTCAATCAATAATATTTACTTTTTAAAAGTTATGTAATCCTCCTTTTTTTTCCCTTTAATTACCTTTGTTTTCTTCTTCCTTCCTGAATATGCACATAGTTTACAATCATATGTGTATTCCCATTGCAAGGTCCTATTTTCAAATAAATATCATTTTTCTTTTAGAGACTCTCTCTGGCCATGATTTACATTGACATATATGATGTCAAAAACAAGACATGGAAAAATTCGCTATCTGAAGGAATTGGCAATTCTCGGAACTGGTGTACAGTACTCGCTTGAACCTTTAAGCTCTTCACTTTCACAGCTGACCTTCAGCCCTGATAATTCTTCTCTCAGGCTAAACCTCCCTCCTTTTGGTAGATATGTTTTTAAATTTTATTTGGTATCTAGTTTGAATGAAGCCACCTTAATAAATGACCTTACTTCCTTCCTAAGATGATAAAAGACTTCTTGCTATTTATGTTAAGTCCTTTCTGGTTTAAAAACAAATGTCTTTCTTGATTGAGTACTCTTAGTTTGTACCTGAGAGGTATGTTTTCTTGAGTTTGCCTTTCGAGTTTAATATTTTGCTTAATTTAAATGCTTGTGTTAAAATTTTTGTGAACACTTGTGTCTTAGTTTCCTTTGATTTAGTTTGACTCATTTCCCTTGCTTGTTTCTAGAACAAATAAACATTGTGGATGGTGGATGCAGGATGGCTAATTAATAGCCACAAGGGTGGTCACCACCATCTCTAACACTGGTCTAAATTCTTGACTTTCCCTGACAAAATATATAGAATTTTCTTTATTTTTGAATGATTCATAAGAAATGGAATGGAATTCTTTATATTATGGCATGTCAGTTTTTGTTGTTGTTGCTGTTGTTGTTGTTTTGGACTCTTGACAGCTACATATTATGGCCTACTCTTGTACACATTTTTAAGCAATAGACAAATTGCATCAAAGATAATTCAAAGCTAGTCATATTATCAGTGACTATTTAGAAATGATAATTTATATTAACTATGTAATTATAGTCTTCCAAGTACCCTTTCTCTCTATTTTTTTTCTGCCTATTTTGAAGGTGCTGACTATTCTACTAGTGTTGAGATAATATTCACTGCTATGACATTCCAATTTTTTTTAAGTCCTAAAAGTTTTACAAATTAGTGTCCTTACAAATTATAACAGCTTCATAGTAAACTGCAACCTAGATACATTTTAGAAATATAAATTTAAGTTTGCCTGGCTAATAATTGTATATGATAATGAGATGCTTACTGTAAAAAAAATCTTAATAAAACTAGATAAATATGTATAAAACCTAGGCTCTCCAATCAAATAAATCAAGATCTTAGCACAATAATGTAAGATATCACTCTCTAGCATAAAAGTTTTGCTTTTTCTATCATGATTAGTTCATAAGAAAAAAGAAAAAAGCAAAAAAAAAAAAAAAAACGAAAAGAGGAAAGAAATAAAGTTAAAATTCTTCACCACTTGCATTTGCTAACCAAGCAAACTAGATCAGCAAACAAAAGATAGACACTATAAAAATTCAATACTTCTTGGATATTTTGTTTCTATTGTACAATCCAAACAGTCCTAACAAAAGTGTAAACACTGCAAAATTTAACCCAACTTGTGCCATCTTCTCTGTTCCAGGACCAGGCAGAGAACTGCATTGCCCTGCCCAGCTCTGCCCGGCCTCCAACCTGAGATTCAAAAGCTATCCCAGCACCCCTCTGGGATCAGCCACCACACTGGATCAGGCACAGACACTTCTGATCTGAGTGGGTGACTTGACTGCAGCAGCAGCAGCAGACAATTCAGGTGAGTCCAGATCTGATCCCTCCTCCTCCCACAGTGGTCTGTGGGACATCTGACTTACACCGAGAGCAACCCTATCAGCCTGCACTGAGAGTGGAGGAGGCAGACTGGAGACCAGAGCTGTTCCCTAATGTGATGGCAGCCAAAAACAGCAGCAGTGCTTGGGAAAGGAAACTGGAATTACAGAAATGGCCACACAGTGAGTTATTTTTTATTTGTTTTGACTTTTCATTTTATTTTTATTTTTTTATTTTTTCTGTCTGTTTTTGTTTATAATTTCATACTTTGTTTCTGTTATTTTGATTTTTTGAAAAATTTCCTTTTTGTGTATGGGTATATTTGAGGATGAGTACATCAACAGGAAAAGGTTTTTGTTCGTTTGTATGACTGTTTGTATGTTTTTGTGTTTTTGTGTGTTTTTTTCTGTCTTTGATTCTGTGTTTATTTGTAAGTTGGTGTGCCTGTCTGGTTTTCCTCTTCTTTTTCTCTCTCTTCACCTTTCTTTCATCTTCCTTCTTTCTTTTCCCATTCTTTTCTTTTTTCTTTTCTCATTTTGCTTACAGGGGGCACACATACACTCCCACTGCATGGAAAGATTGTAAGGTGATGGGAAATGTGTTCCAGAGGGCCCACACATGTGTCAGAAGATACTGTAATCTGAAGAAAGCTTCTGAATCACAGCTTTCACCTTAATCAAATCTCAAAACAGCAAAAAAGCAGAGCCCCCACCCCCAGTCCAGCTTCAAATATTGAATAAAGCCAGAGGATCTACATAAGGAAGAATAGGAGATTGAGCACATAGAAGAAAAAGCTATCCACCTTATCACTGAACAGAAGAATTAAAGAGGCAAAAAAGGGGGGAGGGGAGAGAACCTTCACAAATGAAGAAAAACCAAAGGAAGAATATGGGTCTCATACAGATCCCTAGGAAGACAACAACCGAGAATACAGACTTTGGAACTAGAATGACTAGTCTCAAACCACAAACCCAGATATCAAGTTATAAATAGACAGAATACATAAAAATGAGAAGAGACAAGAGGAAAGAATAAAGGAGTTGATAACTGAGATAACAGCAATAAAGAATACAGTGAATGAAATAAATAACAAACCGATAAGCACAGAAAGCAGAATTAACCAAGCAGAAGAAAGAATCTCAACTCTTGTTGACCAAAATATGGAACTAAACCAAACTTTTAAAAATATAAAAAAGATGCTTAAAAAGACAGAACAAAGACTCCAAGAGATGAGCAATTATATCAAGAGTCCAAACCTAAGATTAATTGGAATTCTTGAAAAAGATAGAGAGACAGAGACTACCCTGGAACAAACATTCCATAAAATTATCCAAGAAAACTTCTGTCATATCATCAGAGATGTGAGCATTCAAACACAAGAGATTCAGAGAACCCCTGCAAGACAACAAATGAAAAGACCAACTCTTATATACACAGTAATTTGCTTACACAAAGTAGGTGTAAAAAAAATTCTAAAGGCAGCAAGAGAGAATAACAGACTACTTATCAGAGAAGGCCAATTAGAATAGCAGCAGACTGAAATACAGAAACTTTCAGGCTATGAGAGACTGGAGACCAATCTTCAAACTTCTCAAAGATAAATAATTTCAACCAAGAATTACCTACCAGCTAAGCTAAGTTTCATCAGCAATGGAGAATTTAAATATTTCTCAGACATTTAATCCCTAAGAGTTTATGCCATCTCCACATCAGCTCTCCTATAAACACTTAAAGTATTAAACACAGAAGAAAGAAAAAAAATGACAACTTCCTTCCCAAGAATGCAGAAAAAAGATTGAAAACACACATAAATCAACACAAAAGTCAAAAGAAAGACAGCAAACAAATAAACAAACAGCAGAAACAACAACAAATTCTATAATCTCAGGACAAGGATAAACTCTCACATCTCAAAGATTAGCCTTAATGTGAATGGACTAAATTCACCACTGAAAAGACATAGAATGGAAATTCAGTAAAATATTATGCAACAATATGCTGTCTACAAGAGACTTATCTCACCAGAAGGGACACTGACAGACTCAAAGTCAGAGGATGGAAAACAATTGTCTGGTGAATGGAACACAAAAGAAAGCAGGAGTTGCTATCTTAATTTCAGACAAAATACTCTTTAAGCTATCAAAAATTTAGAGATAGAGAAAGTAACCACATAATGATAAAAGGCTTAATCTATCAACAAGAAATAACCATCCTAAACATATGTGCACCCAACATAGGAGCACAAACTTTCATAAAGCATATTTTAGTAAACTAAAAAAAAGATATTGACTCTAACACTATTATAGCTGGGGACGTACATACCCCAGTCACAACCCTAGACAGATTATCAAGACAAAAAACCAACAAGGAGATCCTGAACCTCAGTGTAATGCTTGATGAAGTGGACTGAATAGATACCTACAGAACACTTCACCCAACAACTCAAGAATATACATTCTACTCATCACCATATGGAATGTACTCTAAGGTCAACCACAACCTCAGCCATAAATCAAGCATAAACAAATTCCATAAGATTGAAATACTGCCATGACCTTCTCAGACCACAGTGGAAAAAAAATAGCTATCAACACCAACAACATTCCCCCAAAACCCACAAAGACATGGTCACTAAGCAACATGATGCTGAACAACTACTGGGTGAACATGGAAATCAACAGAAATTAAAAGATTCTTGCAAACAAATGAAAACAAAGAGACATCTTACCAAAATATCTGGAATTCTATAAAAGCAATACTAAGAGGGGAATTCATATCTCTATGAACACACATTAAAAAATGGAAAGATCACAAGTTAACAGTCTAACAAATCACCTAAGGAAGCTGGAAAAACAAGACTACCAAAACCCTAACTTTATCAGAAGAATCCAGATCACCAAAATAAAAGCCCAAATATAGGAAATAGAAGACAAAAAATATAATACAAAAATTAACGAAACAAAAAGCTGGTTCTTTGAAGAGATGAATAGATTGATGGATCCCTAGCTAGATTGACCAAGAAAAAGGGAGAAAATGCCCAAATAAACACAATCAGAAGTGCAAAAGGTCAAGTCACAACTGATTCTGGAGAAACAAAAAAGATTATCAGAGATTACTATGTACACATGTGTGGAAACAAACTTAAAAACCTAAATGAAATGGAGGACTTTCTGACATCACACAGCCTCCTCAGGTTGAAAAATAAAAGAAACTGAGACCCTAAATAAACCAATGCAATCTTTGAAATTAACTATGTCATAAGAAAACTACCTACAAAATAAAGCCCTGGAACAAATGACTTTCCAGGAGTATTCTACAAAACATACAAGGAGGAGCTGACACCAATCCTATTTAAAATATTCCTGGCAATTGAGAAAGTTTGAACTCTCCCCACATCATCTTATGAAGCTAAATCACATTGATACCCAACTGGGTAAAGATCTAGCTAAGAAGAATTATATTTTTGATGAACATAGATGCTAAAACTCTCAACAAGATTCTAGCAAACCAGATCCAACAACACATCTCAAAAGTCATCCACCATGATCAAGTAGGCATCATTCCGAGATGCAAGACTCCTCCAACATCCTCAAGACCATAAACATAATTAAATACATCAAAAGATGCAAAAACAAAAACCACATGATTCTATCATTAGACATGGAAAAACTTCTGATAGCATCCAGCATCTCATCCTGATAAAAACCCTCGAACACCTAGGCATAAGTGGACCATACCTCAAAATAGTAAGAGCCATCTACAAGAAATCCACAGTCAACATACTGCTAAGCAGACAGAAATTGGAACAATTTCCCCTGAAAACTGGAACAAGACAAGGATGCCCACTCTCACCCCTCTGGTACAACATAGTACTGGAAATTCTAGTTAGAGCAATCAGACTAGAGAAGGAAGTAAGGGGTATCCAAATAGGAAAAGAAGAAGCTAAGTTATTGCTTTTTGCAGATGACATAATTCTATAACTTGAAAACTCAATAGAATCTGTCAAAAAACCACTTTGCCCTGATAAAGAACTTTGGCAAAGTCTCAGATTATTAAAGAAATGAGGAAAAAAATAGCCACATTCCTATACAAGAACAATAAACAAACAGAAATCCAAATTTAAAAAAAAATTCCATTCACAGTAGCCACAAAAAATAAAATACCTTGGCATCTTCCTAACCAAATAAATGAAAAACCTTTACAAAGAAAACTACAAAACACTGCTCAAAGAAATAAAAGCTGACAAAAACAAATGGAAAAATATTCCATGATCATGGATTACAAAAATCAACATTGTTAAGATGTCCATTCTACCCAAGGCAATACACAGATTTAATGCAATACCCATTAAATTACCAGCATCATTCTTCTCAGATCTGGAAACAACAATACAGAAATTCATATGAAAGCATAAATGATCACAAATAGCCAAAAGAATCCTTAACAAAGCCAAAATAAAACAAACAAAAAAATAAACAAGTGGGAGTTGTCACACTCCCAGACTTTATCATAAGACTACAATAATCAAAACAGCCTGGTATTGGTACAAGAACAGGCATATAGACCTATGATACAGGACAGATATTCTGGAGGCAAAACCTCAATTTTTCAACCAAATCATCTTCAACAAAGCCTCCATCATCAACCAGTGGAGAGAGAACTTATTCAGCAAATGGTGCTGGGAAAACTGACCATGTGCAGAACATTAAAACAAGAACCCTACCTATCACCATACACAAAAATTAACTCTAAATGGATCAAAGACCTAAATGTGAAACTTAAAACAATAAGAACCCTAGAAAATGCAGGAGACATCCTTATGGACATTGGAACTGGCAACTAATTCCTCATCAAAACCCCAAGTGACCATGCCATAAGAGAAAAGATAGACAAGCGTAACCTCATCAAACTGACAAGCTTCTGCAAAGCTAAAAAGACCATCAATAGAGCAGGAGACAGCCCTCAAAGTAGAACAAAAAAATGCCAACTGTATATCTGACAAAGACCTAACATCTAGGATCTACAAGGAACTCAAATGTGCTGAGAAGAAAAAAATAAATAACCCCCTTACAAAGTGGCCAAAAGATATGAATAGACACTTCTCAAAAGAAGACATATGAGCAGGCAATAGATATATGAAAAATGCTCATCCTCACTAGTCATCAAAGAAATGCAAATTAAAACCACACTGAGATACCACCTAACTCCAGTAAGGATAGCCATCATCAATAACTCAAAAAACAAGTACTGGAGAGGATGCAGGGGAAAGGGAACACTTCTGAACTTTGGTGAGAGTGTAAAGTAGTAGGCATCTGCAGAAAACAGTTCAGCAATTCTTAAAAGATCTAAAAATCAACCTTCCATAAGACCTCATAATTTCCCTGCTGGGAATGTACCTGGAGGAACATATCTGCACAAGCATGTTTATTGCAGTATTATTCACTATAGCAAAAACACTTAATCAACCATGCTGGCCATTGAATGAGAAGTGGATTAAAAAATGTGGTACATATACATAATGGACTATTACACAGTCATAAATAAGGACAAATTCATAAACTTTGCAACATCTTGGATGGACTTGTGTCTATAATACAGTCATAAATAAGGACAAATTCATAAACTTTGCAACATCTTGGATGGACTTGTGTCTATAATACTGAGTGACCTATCACAGAAACAAAGAACAGAGTACCATATGTTTTCATTCATAAGTGGACCTTAAACAATTATCATAATACTGTAAGAAAGGGATTGGCAGTAGTGAGAAATTGCCAGGAAGGAAATACCTCATCAACAAGGGTACCTGAATAATGAACATTTGTATACCTAACGCTGAGTTGCACCCCTCATTCTTAACGTTAAAAATTTTTAAAAGAATGATAACTCCTTAAAATCTTTTCTCAACTTTTGTACCTTTTTCCCATGGCACTAACTCTGTTGCTGTGGCTTGATCCTGAAATGTTTGTCTCAAAGGCCTAGAAAAGCAATGTTTTTTTTTTGTTGTTGTTGTTTTTCCAGTATGACTTCATTCTTTGTTCTTCACTTTTCTTGATATGTCTGAATGGTTTCATGTAACCAGGAAACTTCCTATGCTGTTACTAAGAGCCATGTATCCCTCTGCTCAAGGCACTAGTTTTCTTGTTTATGTTCTTCTATAATATATTGTATTTTCATAATCATGTTCACACTCTTCTCTGTCTGATTAAAGTACCCTTTATGTCAGCTTTGACTTCCAGATTATTTATATGTACTTTTTATAAGAATAATTAATCACATTACAGAAGATTTTTCTTTATATTTTACCATTTTGGTTACTGGTCTAAAAAAGACATATATACATATTCATTTTTTATAATGATGGTTATCTTGTCTTTATTATGTTTTTGATTACTTAGAAAAACAGTTTGCAGAGGGTTAATAATTTTATATCCATGTAGCTTTTTGTATTATTTTAAAAATCTTTTTATTAGAATTGTAGCTTAAGGGAGATTTCATGATGTTGATGGAAGTGGTAGGAGTGTGAGTCTCCACATAAGTGTGTGTGCATAGGGACGAATATGCATATATGTGTGTGCAAGTGGGTGTGTGAGTGTCTGACTGAGTGGAGCCATGGTAACAATCAGCTGAGTTCTCCTGCTGAGGCAGCTGCCCTGTGTGCTGCTACTCAGATGCCGATGTGACCCACAGCCTAGAGGCAATCACTATCTCTGTGATCCTACCAGGAAAAAGCAAAGGGGATCAGCTGCTGCATGGCACTGCCTGTCACCACAGCCTCTGGTGCCAGATTGACCTTTGGCAGCAGGGACAACCGACAAAATACAGTGGAGGGATCAGTCACAAGCCCAATGGAGGAGAAAATGCAGAGGTGCCACCACCACCCCATCCTAGAACTCAGGCAAAGACAAGACCTGGTCTCTCCATTTGAAGAACAGATCTACCCCATGAGACAGAGGGATGAATTCAGCACCTTTCTGAGGTTGATCAATGTCAATCCACAGAGGATAACCCAGTGTCATTACACCCAGAGGAACAGGCCTAGTATGGAGACCCAGTTGTCCCACGCCTCACGCTGGACCATTCACAGGACTACAGGTACAATCAAAGGTGAAGAATTAAGCCCACAGTGGATGGGTGGGGAGGGGGGACATGCATATGCTTCCATTGAATGGACATATTGTGACGCTGTGGGAAGTGGATCCCAGGAGGTTCACACCCCAGTCAGTGAACACTTTGATCTGCAGGCAGCTTTTGAACCTTAGTACCCCCCAATATATCTTATACAAATCTCAAAACTGCAAAAGGACAGCACAATTTGGCTTCAAAATTGAAAATTCTGGAGTCTTTACCTAAGGAAGAATAGGGGACCAAGCAAACAGAAGTAAGAACTATCCCCTCTCTCACTGAGTGATGGAAGTAAATAGTAAAGAAAACTCCATAAAAAATGAAGATAAATCAATGAAAAAACACAGGTACCTTACAAAGTCTAAAACAGGACAGTGTATGAGAATACAGACTTTAGAACTCAAACAATGAAGAATGCCCAGAACAACTGGTCACAGACCACAAATGCAGAGATCAATAAAAGTTTGGAAAGGATGAATGAGAATCAAGAAAAGAAAGAGGAAAACAAGAAAGAATTAATAACAGAGATGTTTGTCATAAAGAACACAGTCCATGAAATAACTAATAAACTAAAAAACATAGAGAGCAGAATTAACCAAGCAGAAGAAGGATCTCAGAGCTTGAAGATCAAAATGTGGTACTAACCCAATCTTAAAAACATAGAAAGGAAGTGTAAAAAAATAATAAAACAAAGCCTCCAAGAGATGTGTGATTATATTAAGCAGTAGAACTTACACCTGATTGGTATCCTTAAAGCAGAAAAGGAGACAGAGAACACCTTGGAACACACATTCCATGAGGTCATCCAAGAAAAATTCTCTCATTTCATAAGACATGACCATTCAAAGAAAAGAGACTCAGAGAACCCCTGCAAGGCATCTAGTGAGAAGATCAACACCTAGATATATAGCAATTCACTTACACAAAGCAGGCATAAAAGAAAAAATCCTAAAGGCAGGGAGGAAGAAAAGTCAGACTGCCTGCTGGGGAAGACCAATTAGAATAGCAGTAGACTTATCTACAGAAAAATTACAGTCTAGAAGGGACTAGAGCACAATCTTTAAACTTCCCCCAAATACCAATTCCAACCAATAATTTCCTACCTAGCTCAGCTAAGCTTCATTAGCAATGGAGAATTGCAATTTTTCCCAGACATCCAATTCCTAATAGTTTATGCTGCTTACAGACCAGCTCTACAGGAGACATTTAAGAATATACTAAGCACAGAAGAAAGAAAGAAAGAAAGAAAGAAAGAAAGAAAGAAAGAAAGAAAGAAAGAAAGAAAAAATAAAGAATGACCATGCCCTTCGCAAGAATGCAGGAAAACATAGAATCAACATGGCATACATCTTGATTGCAAAACTGGAAACACACACATATGTCAACCCAACAAACCAAAAGGTATTAGAAGGACCTCATGACAAGGATAAACACTAACATCTCAATAATCAACTTTAATGTGAATAGACTAAATGCACTACTAAAAAGATATAGAATGGCAAACTGTATAAAAAAGTAGGGCACGACAATATACTGCTTCCAGGAAACACTACAAAGGACACCCACAGACTCAAAGTTAGAAGATGGAAAACAAACTTACAGGCAAACAGAAAACAAAAAAACTAGAAGTTGCAATTTTAATATCAGACAAAATAACCTTCAAGTTATCAAAAATTCAAAACAATATGGAAGAGCCCTACATAATGATACATGATTCAATCTATCAACAAGAAATACGTGTCCTAAACATATATGCACACAACAGAGGAGCACCAAGTTTTATAAAGCAACTATTAAGTAAACTAAAACAAGATACTGACTCTAACACTGTCATAATTGGAGACTTAAATACCCTACTAACAACCCTAAATAAATAATGGAGGCAAAAATTCAGCAAGGAGATCTGAAACCTCAACTTGACCAAATGAAGTTAATAGATACCTACAGAATATTCCACTCATCAAACATGGAAGATACATGCTACTCCTCACCACATGGAACATATTCCAAGATTGACCATATACTAAATCATAAATCAAGCATAAACAAATTTCATAAGATTGAAATATTTCCATGCACCATCTCAGACCACAGTAGCATAAAAATAAATATCAACACCAACAAGATCCATCCAAAACACACAAAGACATGGAAACTGAACAGTATGATGTTGAACAACTCCTAGGTCAACATAGAAATCAAAACAGAAATTAAAAATGCTTGGAAACAAATTAAAACAAAGATAGATCTTACCAAAATCCCCGGGATACCATAAAAACAGTAATAAGAGGGGAACTTTTAACTCTAGTCACATACATCCAGAAAATAGAAAGATCATGATTTAAAAGCCTAACAAACAATCTAAGAGATCACCAAAACCCTAACTTCAGCAGAAGAATCCAGATCACCAAAGTAAAAGCCTATATAGGGGATATAAAAGACAAAAATATCACAGAAAAAAAATCAGTGAAACAAAAAGTTAGTTCTTTGAATGAATAAAAAAGATTGATTGACCCCCAAACAGATTGACCAAGATAAATAGAGAAAAAGTCCGAATACTCACAATCATAAATGCAAAAGGTCAAGTAACAACTGACCGTAAAGAAATATAAAAGGTTATCAGAGATTACAATACACAACTGTACAGAAACAAACTAAAAAACTTAAATAAAATGGAGGACTTTCTGACATCACACAACCTACCAAGGTAGAAACAAGACGAAATTGAGACCCTAAATAGAATAATAACAACCCAGGAAATTAATTCCTTCATAAGAAAACTATCTTCAAAATAAAGCCCATAATAGAGGAGGAGCTGATATCAATCCTATTGAAAGTATTGCAGGCAACTGAGAAAGACAGAATTCTCCCTAAATCATTCTATGAAGCCAGCATCACACTGATACTCAAGCTGGGTAAAGATCCAACAACGAAAGAGAACTACAGGTCAATACCACTGATGAATATGGATGCAAAAATTCTCAGTGAAATTTTAGCAAAGTCGATCAAACAACATATCTCAAAAATCACCCACCATAACCAACAAAGTTTCATCCCTGGGATACAGGGCTGGTTCAACATCTTCAAGACTATAAATGCAATGAAATACATCAACAGATGTATCAGCAAGAACCATATGATTGTATCATTAGATACAGAAAAAGCTTTCAACAAAATCCAACATCTCTTTTTGATAAAAACCCTGGAAAACCTAGGCCTGGAGGGAGCATACCTCAAAATAGTAAGAACCATCCACGATAAACCCACAGCCAACAAATTGCTAATCAGACAGAAATTGGAAGCATTTCCCCGGAAAACCAGAATATGACAAGCCTGCCCACTCTCATCCCTCTTGTTCAACATAGTGTTGGAATTTCTAACTAGAAAAATCAGGCAAGAGATGGAAATCAGGATATCCAAATAGGAAAAGAAAACTCAAGTTATTTTTCTTTAATGATAATATGATCCTGTACTTTTGAAACAACAGAGAATCTGTCAAAAACTTCTTTGCACTGATAAAGTACTTTAGCAAAGCCTCTGGATACAAAATCAATGTGCAAAAGACAGTCATATTTTTATACATTAATCATAAATGAGCAGAGAACCAAATAAAAAGCACAATCTTATTCACAATAGACAAAATATAAAAATAAAAGAAAATATTTTGGCATTTTCCTAACCAGAGAAATGAAAGATTTTACAATGAAAACTACAAAACACTGCTCAAAGAAATTCAGGAAAACACAAACAAATGGAAAAATATTCCATGCTCATGGATTACAGGAATCAACACTATTAAGATATCATCCTACCAAAGAAAAGCTACAGATTCAACACAATACCCATTACATTACCACCAACATTCTTTTCAGACCTGAAAATGGCAATATAGAAATTCATATAGAAACATAAATAACCATAAATAGCCAAAACAATCTTCAGCAAAAGAAACAAAGTGGGAGGTTTCACACTTCCAGACTTTAAAGTTTATTATTAGGTTACAATAATCAAAACAACCTGATATTGGTACAAGGACAAGCATATAGAACAATGAAACAGGATAGAGATCCAGAAGTAAAACCTCAATTTCTCAACCAACTCATCTTCAACAAAGCCTCCACCAACAACCACTGGACAGAGAGAACCTATTCAGTAAATGGTGTTGGAAAAACTGGCTTCCCACATGCAGAAGAATGAAACAGGATCCCTACCTATCACAAGACACAAAAATCAACTCTAAATGAATCAAAGACCCAAACATAAAACTTCATGCTATAAGAATCTTATAAAATTCAGGAGACATCCTTATAGAAATTGGAATAGGCAATCAGTTTCTGATCAAAACTCCAAAAGCCCATGTCATAAGACATAAGATACACAAGTGAGACCTTATCAAACTTCAAAGCTTCTGCAAAGCAAAAGAAATCATCAAGAGAACAGGGAGGCACCCCACAGATTGGGTAAAAATATTCATAACTGTATTTCTGACAAAGGTCTAACATCCAGGATCTATGAAGAACCCAAACATGTCGAAAGGAAAAAAACAAACAAAGCAAAACAAAATAAAAAAACAAGCAGCCCTATTGAAAAGTGGGCAAACTATATGAATAGACACTTCTCAAGAGAAAACATACAAGCAGCCAACAGATACATGAAAAAATGTTCAGCTTCACTAACCATCAAAGAAATGCAAATTAAAATCATCCTGAGATACCACCTGACTCCAGTTGGGATGGACAACATTAATAACTCAAAAAACAACAGATGTTGAAGAGGATGCAGAGAAAGGGGAAAAGCATCTACACTGTTGGTTGGAGTTTAAACTAGTACAATCTCTGTGGAAAACAGTGTGGCAATTTCTAAAAAATTTAAATATCACCTTCCATATGACCCAGGAATCCCCCTTCTGGGAATATACCTGGAGGAACTCAAATCATTCTACAAAAAAGATACCTGTGCATGCATGTTTATTGCAACACTGTTCACAATAGCAAAAACATGGAACCAACCATGCTGCCCATTGAAAGTGGACTGGATACAAAAAAAATTGTGGTTCGTATCCATGATGGTATATAGTGCAGCCATAAAGAAGGACAACGTTATGGACTTCGCAGCAACCTGGGTGCATCTAGAGTCTATCATACTCAGTGATCTATCACAGAAACAAAGAACTGAGTACTGGATGCCCTTACTCATAAGTGGACCTTGGACATTTATCACAATACTACAAAACAGGGATTGCCGTTAGTGGGACACTGCCAAGGGGTGGGGGGGAGGGAAGACAAAACATCAGTAAAGGTACCTGTTCCCAAACCACGTGAAATGAGGACCAATGGGAGGCCCAAACTTTACCTGTATGATGACCACTTGTGTACACAATCCTGAATTATATCCCACATCTTTTAAAAATAAATTTTTTAAAAAGAATCATGGTTAAATGAATAACTAGCATTGTAGCATTGTACAGAACCTGTGATTCTGTTGTGTTCTAGGTTTTTAACATTTTGACATCTTTGACAGGTTTCTATAGACTCAAAATCCTAAATTGAGTCTTTTTGGCCTAAAATTTAATATGAAATTTATCAGTTGGACTCTGAAAACTTCAAAAAAATGCATCATTCATATTATAGAGATATTAAATGATTACACTTATTTGGTGAATTATATCCTGGGCATTGCCAAATGATCCTAGATCTTCTTTCAATTACATTTATGGGTACGGTGTCCATGTAAAAAGCTCCTTTCATTCATGGAGTGAATTAGTCTTGCCAAGAAAAGGAATGAGCTATTATATCAAGTGTTTAGAGTCAGACTTTGGCTTACGGATCTGCTCCACTATTTGTTACTTAAACTATCCACAGCTCAGTTTCTTCTTCTGATTATTGATAGGCTGACTTCATTCATCTCAAGTTCTCCAGCAGTTCCTCCCTGTTCTGTAAATATTGTCATTTTGTTGTTATTAATGTTAGTACATTTTCCATCCAGCCCCCCACATCTATGATACATAAAAGAAAGTGAAGCTTGTGAGGTGAACCAGAAGAGTGTACTGTTAACTATATCTTAGATTAGATCAGAAAAGATGGAATTGAAGAAATCTTTGTAGTCGCTTTATAAATGCCAAGATGATAATTAAATTCTCGAAATCAGGGACTGTATTTTATCCTTCTCTATTTCAGACTCTTGCAGAAATTCTATTATATAGTAGACACGTTCTTAAAAGTTTCTTGAATTGTATTGAATTCAATGCTTTACTTGCAAATAAATGGCTGATTATTTCATAGAAGTCTTAAGCATATATACATTTTTATTAAAAATTCAACCACAAATATAAGCTTATTCGTCTTTTAAAAATGCAAACTCACACTTCTAAACAAAAGCGATACTTAAGTACAGATACTGAGTGTAGTAATTCTTTTCTTTCTTTTCCAAAATGTTGTCTGCCTTCATTAATATTCAAATGTAGATAAAGGTTATTTTTTATAGACTTCTTAAAAATCTCAAGTATCAATAATACTTCAGAGAAAGAATTAAAAACAATTCCCTGGTTTTAATGTGTTAGTTTTTTAATATTTCATGTAAACATTTTTAGTATAAAACATGATTTAAATGCTATTATAAGTGTATGGCTTTACAGTTGATGACAAATTTTGCTTGTCTTAAATTGATCATTCTGTTTGTACAGGAATTATCTCCAAAGTGTCTAAGTCATCTTCCTCTGTCACTAAAGAGGAATCAATGGCAGATAAAACATGAATCTTTTCCAGTCATCCCTCA
Source organism: Tarsius wallacei (assembly GCA_963574415.1). Taxonomy (NCBI): domain Eukaryota; kingdom Metazoa; phylum Chordata; class Mammalia; order Primates; family Tarsiidae; genus Tarsius; species Tarsius wallacei. The sequence continues at coordinate 7,453 of CAUYQG010293793.1, read as the reverse complement.
AACCTCAAAGTAAACCTGAGGCTTTTAAGAGGTCAAGAAAAGTTCAGCAGTGACATTATTTCAAAAGATAAAAATGGTCACAACATTAAGATTTAGATCTATTCAAAATATTCTTCCTTGTTTTAGATGACAAATTATATTCCTTGTACCAGCTAACTAAATTTTTTTGTTTTATAATTACAAAAATATACACATTATAAAAAAGTAAAATCTACAAATACATGGTTTAAAAAGTTAAAAGTTCCATATGATTGCATGCCCAGACACTGTTAATTGTTCAAAATATATTTGTAAAAATCTTCAACTGCTTGAACATGTATGCATTCCTGCTTAATATATTTTAGAGATATAGTTATATTTTAATTGCGTATATATTGCAACAAATATATTTATTTTAATTTGTTAAATGTATTTCGTTATTTCAAAATTATTTTTCCCATATATGAAAAAATAGTTTCCTTTTTATTGAGTACTCCTATGATTTGATCAATGCAGCTAATAGTTTTATCAATTCTAATTTTATTTGATAAAATAAAATATGTGATTAATGATATGTTATAACATGTGATTTATTTTTTATAATTGCTACTCTTTTATAACTCCATGAGTTAGTAAACTCCATATTATTGAAGGCTATACATTTTTTAACCAAAAAAGAGAGAAAGAAATAAAAGAAGAGAAGAAGGAAAAAAAGATTATACAACCCTTTTGGTAATAAGTGTCCAAAGTAGCACCCATGCACACACACTTTTTATTTGATAGGGGCTTTTTTATGTTGCCCAGGCTAATCCCAAACACTTGGCTTCAAACAATCTTCCTGCCTCAGCCTCCCAAAGTGCTGGGATTACAGGTGTGATTTACTGTATCTGGCCAGTAGCACTTCTTAATAAGACAAAACATTTTTTTCTATTAAAAGCATCACCAATTAATTATTATTTTTTTCTAGACAATTTGGCTGTCATTAGGAATTACAAGCAATTTCTCAGATGAGCCTCGTCTAACTTAGAGAAACACATGCTGAATATGCTACCTCCATAAGTGATCTGATTTAGGTAATTTAAAGTTATTACCATAAAACATTCGTTGATTTTTTTAGAAGAAAATTTTTAGAAAAAAATTTTAAAAGCATGAATCATTTAAGTAAGTGATGAAATTTAGGTAATAGATTTGACCGAATCTTTCTATGCAAAATATGTAAACATATTTTTAAAGTTCCTCAAACAAATAGTCATTTTAAATTTATAGTTGAACAATTTTAAGTGAATCCTGAATTGCTTCTCCCCGAAGGACTCTTAAGTCTTGGAATTCTGACAACGTGAAATTTTCAATCTAATACTCTTCATACCCGTTAAAGGCTTCTGTTGTTTTAGAAGGACCTTAGTTGTCAGTTTTACATCTACTGGCTTTTTACGGTGCAGAGCTTAGGGATAATGCTTACTCATACTCTTTTTTTTTCCTTCTAATTTTTGAGATTTGACATCAAATAGATGGTATGCACTGAGAAAAATCAGATTAGAAAGAAACTGGAAATGAAAATCATAAGCTTCCTTTGCTCCATGAATAAATTGGACAGAGCCTCAGTCCTCCCAAAAGGTACAAAGTGACCATTTCTTATTGACTTTCCAAATGCTTTTACAGATAATGACCTCAATTAATCCTTGCCTGGGATCACACAGTTTCAACCACATTGCAAACTCAAACTAAGCAAACAACTCACCTCAATATAACATTAACTCTATTAGGAAATCAAAATTGCTTTGTCCTTGTTTAGAGATGTGACCATGTGTTTCACATTTTGGCAGACAAGAATGCTTAGGAATAAACATGAGAAAACTTAAGAAAAAAAGTCAAAACTCATCTGACTCTCCTAGAAAAATCTCTCTAATTTTAATGTGTTTTGTTGTCCATGGGGATGTGTAAAGTGTACGAAGGAAGTGAAAACATTTTAAATCAAGCCTCCTTTCATCCTAAGTAGTGGAGTAATTTACCTTTCTACATGTTTTCTGTTTCTTATGTAAATCGGGACAGGAGAGTGTTTATGTTTATCTTGAAATCTCTTCCTAATTCCTATTCCACCAAGACCGCAGAAACGTTTTCAAGCAGTAAGTCCCTTTACGCATGTTGTTTTTAGATAAACAACAATATTCAAAGTTGATGGACAGTGAATAAACATTGATCATAGTGATCACTGATGTACAATTAGCAGATAGTTTCTACCTTGTCCCAAAATAGATAACATTTTAAGTCACTAAGGAATTCTCTCCTTTTTGCATGTTTATTAGTTTTAAAAGTGAGTGACTATTATAAATTTGAGGTCAAATTCAGGCCTCTACGTAAACATCACTGTTTTGGTTTCTCAGTCATCACTTTTTAGATCTGCGGCTAATATACAATTTCATTATCTCAGCTATTTTGGAAGTGGATCTGGTGCTAACAAACACCAGGAGAAGCTTTCTGAGCCGCTAATGATTTTTGTTTAATGCAAATAGGAACCATGGGTGAAACCTTACCCGCAAACACCTTTTCAGTGCTTTATTTACTGATAAACGATTTAGTGATGTTTACTATTTTACTTGCAGGTGAGGAAATTGGGGTACAGAAAGAATAGATAAGTTAACTGAGGCCAACTAGTTAACTGAGGCAGAATCAGGATCTAAAGTCAAATATGTTTAACTCTAAAGCCCATAAGTGTCTCATTAAACCAAGTTGCATCTAGGAAATCTGCCTTTCCCAGACTCCCATCAAAGAATGAAAGTGTTGGCTGACATTTGGATCTTGACCTTCAGCGGTGTTCATCCAGTTAAATATGCCTAGGCTCAGTAATGGGTTTGAGTCCCATCTGCAGTAGATCCAGATGAAATAAAGTGGCTTGCATTTTCCTGATGAGAACACACTGTATACTCCATATTGTCTATTCACCACAGTCCACCCAATAAACCTTTTTTAGTTGGAGTCTATCCCCTTTTTATGTAAAAGCTTCCTCTTTTTTTTGAGCCAGAGCCCCACTCTGTCACCCAGGCTGGAGTGCAGTGACATGCTCAAGGCCACCCCAGTTTCAACCCACTGGGCTCATGCTATCCTTCTGCCTCAGTCTTCCAAGTAGCCGGAACTACAGGTTTGCACTACCACACCTAGCTAATTTTTTGATATATTGTAGAGCGAGGTCTCACCAAGTTACCCAGGCTGGTCTCAAACCCCTGGGCTCAGGCAATCCACTCGCCTCGGCCTCCCGAGCCACCATGCCCAGCCTATGTAAAAGCTTCTAATAGTTTCAAATGGCAAACAAGATAACACCCCAACATCTCCTGAAAGGACTGTGTAAGCGAGGCATATTTGCCTCTCCAGCCTCCTACCCCGTTCCTCCCTCTTCTTCAGCAGGAGGTCTCTGACCATGCTTCCTTCCTGTTTCTCCTACAAATGTGCCAATCTCAATGTCCCAGAGCCTTGGCACTTGCCATTCCCTCCCTTTGGAATCATCTTGCTCTGGACACATGCAGGCCTTCTTTAATCTCATCAGCTTTCATTTGATATGCCACCACCTCTGAGAAGCCTTCCCTGGCTTATTTATTGTTGTTTTCTTTTTACATCAGACTGTAAGCAGGGAAATGGTCTCATTCATCACTCTATCTTCAGTTATTTAACAGTGATGTGACCATAATACACAAACAATAAATATTAGTTGAATGAATGCAGGCATTAATCAATGAATTATGCATCTGACTCATAAGTGCTCAAAATACTATTTCTATTGCTATAACAGTAATATCCCTCCTTACAAAACAGTTTGTTAATCTCTTGTAAAACTCCGCATGTAATTCCCATATGACCTGACAATTGTACATCTGGGTATTTATTTTAGAAAAATGAAATTTTATCATTACATGTACCTGCACACAAACGATAGTGGTTTTATTTATCATAGTGCCATACTGAAAACAAGCCAGGTGCCCTTCAGTGGGTTAAATAGTCAAACTATTGTACCTATTTAAAAGTTAACTATTCAAAAATGCCAGAGAACACCACTCAATAATAAAAAGAAACAAACTACTGATTACAGTTACCCACTTAGACGAGTCTCCAGAAAATTATGCTATGTAAAAAAGCCAATCACACAAGTTATGCACTGAATTATTCCATTTGCCTAGCATCCTTGGAAATATGAAATGATAAAGATGGAGAGCAGTGGCTATCAGGAGTTAGGAATGGGGAAGGAGAACAGAGGAGAAGTGGGTGAGATTATAGAGGGCCAAGATGAGGGATCCTTGTAATGGTTGAAAGGTTCTGTATCTTGACTGAGGTGATGAATGCATGAACTTATATAGGTGATAAGCTTGTGCAGAACTAAGCACACACACACACAAATGAGTATAAGTAAAGCTAAGAAATCTGAACAAGACTGGCAAATCGTATCAATGTCAATATCCTGGTTGTTATATAATTATACATGTAATATAATTTTGCAAGATGTTAACTTTGGAAGAAGCTGAGTAAAGGTGCAAAGGATCTTTTTAAATATTCTTTTAAAAAACTGTATGACTATGCTGTTCCTTCCAAATACAAACTTTAATGTTAAAAAATAATATATCCTTGAATTATGACTAATGTTGATTAATTAATTATTTAAAAATGGATCAACTGCTGCCTGCAAGCAATACTGAGATAAGTTGTGTTAAACAACCCAATCTTCTATTTACATTGAGATTCATCATCTTATTGAAAGAAGGTTATTTCTGTATCTTCCTCTCTAGAATATCCTCATTTTGTGTTCCTCTACTTTCAAATCCAGAGTCAGGCCCTTTTATTCACTTGGAATATGCATTTGTGCAGAAGCCCTGGGAAAGACTGCTTGTAACAACTGCCTCAATCATTGGGCATGGTCAAGCTGGGAGGTTAACTCAAATTTCTAAAAATACGCTCTAGAAAACCATAGCTAATTCAAGTCACAATTAGGTAAGTGCCATGTGGTGATTATAGGTGGCAGTGTATGTACATGGCTTTACCATGACTGACTCACACCTAAGCACAGAAACATCAGTTTGTTAGTTGAGGTCTCTGGGGGAAAAGAACACTGAAGTTTTGATTCTAACATTTTCCTTTAATCTAGATCTAAAACTTCTACTTTGAATCCATGAAATTATCAAGTTTAATTACTGTGCCATCTCTTGCATTTTTATAGGAAGTAAAATTTTTTTCCTTTGAAAAGAGCAGGACTTTGAAGTCAGCAAAAATTAGATTTGAAGACTACTTCCACCAATTATTAATTTACTATGAAACCATAAGAAAGTCATGTACCTCTGTGCCGCCTCTCATGTCTTCTCATACCCCTCTGTTAATAATCCTATACCCTCCCGATCTTATCCCTTTCCTCCCAACTCTGATTTAAGAGTTTGCCCTTATGTAACCCTTCATAATCTCAATTCCATGCATCCCATTCTCTGACCAAACTTGCTCTCTCTCCATGCACATATAGTTTCTTTTACTTTAGGTAATAATTATTTGACCATATCAAGTCTTTTTTCCTATCCTCTAACCACTCTATTTTATTTTCTAAAAGTCTGTAGTATTGCATGTCAGTAAAAAAGTTTTTAGTATTTTACTTTTGTCTGTGTTTCATTTTGAAAAGTTTCTATTGCTAAGTCTTCAATTTCATTCATCTTTTCTTCTGTAGTATTTGATCTGCCATAATCTCCTTCTGTATGTTATTTTACACATTTATTTATCAGTTTTATGTGAATACTTGTTTACATATTTTACTTCTTTCCTCATCAATTTTATGATGTATTCTTTCTTCTTGTGACATATACAGCACATTTATAATTGTCATTTTAATATACCTCTCTAAATACTATCATCTTTATTACTTCTAGGTCTGTTTCTATCAATTAATTTTTTCTAATTTAGCTAAAGGTCCAAATTTTCCTGCTTGTTTGTAAACGTGGTCTTTCTTGCTTGGATGACAGACATTGTGTTGTATGCATATATACCTACTATCCAACTAGCTTATGTTTCAAAGTATTGTAAGGGTAGGGAGAATCCAGTTTAATTATTTTTTTCATGTGGATATTTACAGGTCATTGTACCATTTATTTAGATAATATTCACTTCCACTATGGGGCTACAGTCTCTTCTTTGTCATAATTTAAATATCCATATGTGCACATCATTTCTGGTCTCTCTCTTCTATCCCATTGGCCTGCTTCTCTTTTCTTTTCCCAGCATGCCATCTTAATTGCTGTAGCTTTAGACAGTTTTATAACAACTTTACCAAAACATGGTAGAGCCTACCTTTTATTCAAAATCATATCTACCTAAAAATCCAAGAGAATGCCCACTCTGGACTCAGTTTCAGCACTATTAAAGCACAGTATATATGACTATAAATCACGCACAAACACAAATATAGTATTTTCTCATGCCTAGAGCTATATTCAGTACACACTTTCAAATATTTTGGTAGACAGACATGTCCTCCAAAACCTTCCTTTTAGCTAGGTACAGAGTTACCACTGTTTACACAGAAACATGTTTCACATCACTATATAAATATATGACAGTTCTATTAAAAGTCATCAAAATGAAATTTAACCTTCTTCAGGATTGCGTAAAAATTGTTTAAAAATTTCTGTATTCTAATTGTTTATTTTTAAATATGCTATCTCAAGCAACATCAACTAAACACTGCTTTCTCACCACAACACTGAACTCTACCAGGATTTTTATTTCAGGAATTTTATCCCTCTACAAAATCACGCACTTACAAATGCAACAGCACAGGGTTACAGTTATTGATCTTATATTTATTTTTCTAAAGTTACAAGTGCCACTTCAAACCCAACGCTATTACATGTCTTGCAAAGGGAGTTACATTTCAAGCCTAAAATGGCGTCAGCATGCTCTCACAGAGCAAAAATGAAGAACCAGGAAGATTGCTGCTCTGCAGATTGTTTTCAAATATTGAACTAAGTCGCTGAACTAAACCTCAATACGTTTACCTGTGTGGATATAAATGTATTTCTCACAGTCTATCAAGGTCACAAAATTCTTGAATCAGATTTTGTAGGTACTCTCGTAAATTCTCTCTACAGCCAAGAGACTTGGGCTGTGACCTTCTTGCGCTTTTTTTTTTACTTTTTGTTTTTTTTATTTTAAAGATGTGGGGTACAATTCAGGGTTAGGTATACAAATGTGCATTAGGCAGTTACCCTAGTGGATGAGATGTACCCCTCCCCCTTCCCTAGGCAGATCCCCACTACTGCCAATCCTGCTTCCCCACTCCCCTCCCAGCAGTTTCCCACTACTGCCAATCTTTTTCTTTTTTTTTGAGTTGGAGTCTCACTCTGTCGCCCAGACTGGAGTGCAGTGGCCGCTCCCGGCCACCGCAGCCTCAACCTGCTGGGCTCCGGCAATCCTTCCGCCTCAGCCTTCCAAGTAAAGCTGGAACTACAGGCGCACG
>CAUYQG010293791.1:0-15560 GCA_963574415.1 Tarsius wallacei | reverse complement strand
TAATTTTTTGATTTATTGTAGAGATGAGGTCTCGCTTGCCCAGGCGGGTCTCGAACCCGTGGGCTCAGGCAATCCACTCACCTCAGCCTCCCAAAGTGCAGGATTACAGGCTGAGCCACCGAGCCCGGCTTGTTTATCTTTTTTTACTGATTTGTAGACACTCTTCATATTTTCCATATACTAATTCTTTGTGGGCAATATACATTGAAAATATCTTCTGATCTGCTTGCTTATGATATATTTCTCTATCTCTCTCTCTTTCTCTTTCTTTTTGTATTTTGTCAAAAGACAAAATTACAACAAATTTAGTTTCAGGATCTAATTGGATTTTATTTGCAATTCTAGAACTGGGCAACGCTTGATTATGTACAATAGAATGAGTGTTCTGAGGAGCAGAGGGCAGAGGGCCTTAGCTTTATACACAGAAAAGGGTTGAAGAGGGCAGTCACAGGGAATAAAAGGTAAGTGGTTTGTTTCAGGGTAAAGTAGAGAGAACCTTCCTTATCCTGCTCTGGTAAATGCAACAATGCCTCTGTTTATCACCCAATTTAACAGATATCAACACAAACTTTGGGGCATATTTGCTTCAAAAAATTTTTTTAAAAGAAATATATACTACAGGTACAGTGTATGCGTTCTACCTATTTTATTTTCTTATCTTTCTCCCAGAGTTAGCCACTTCTGATTGATTTCTGTGAATCTCCTGTTTTTAAGGAAGAACTGATCCACTTTCTGTCTGATCATGTGTTACTTGGCACAAGTTACTCCATTCTGGTTTGGTCTGGTTGGTTGGGGCCTAGTGCATGGGCTCAGTGGGGCACAATAGCCTCCCGTAATTTTGGTTTAACAATGTGAATGTGGCTAAGTGTTTTGGCCAGCTTAATCTGACTCATGTAATGGTCACAAAACCCCCAAATCTCAGGGCTTGCTGCCACAAAAGTATTTTCTTGCTTACATTCACATGGGCTGACAGGTCATGCTTCACATAGCCTTCACTCCAGGGACTGTGGCAGAAGAAGCAGCTCCTGTCTTGGACATGCTGGTCTTGTGACAGAGGAAAGAGAGACAGTAGACCTCTGGGAAGGCTCTGCAAGCTTCTGTTAGCAAGTGGCACTTATCACTTTATGGACACATTTTGCTACTGGAACAAGTGACCCAGGTGAGGGCCTCCGATTCCCTGAGGTTAAACTGGCAGGAAGGAGCGGCAAATATTATCACAGGGGTACAATCTATCCCACCAGGTTGCCCAATCCCTGTCTTTGTGGTATGTGCTTTTAATGTTGTGTTTAAGGAAGAGTTTCCTAATTAAATGCCATAACAACATTCTCCTAAATGTTCTGTGAAATACTTGATTTTTATATGTATGTATTTTTTACCTATTTGGATTTATTTATTAATTTATTTTTAGAGACAGAGTCTTGCTCTGTCTCCCAGGCTGGAGAGCAGTGGCACAATCGTGGCTTACCACAGCCTTGACCTCCTAGGCTTACGTGATCTCAGCTTCAGCCTCCCGAGTAGCTGGGACTACAGGTGTATGTCACCACGCCTGGGTAATTTTTTGTAGAGATGAGCTCTTGCTATGTTGCCCAGGCTGGTCTTAAACTCCTGGGCTCAAGCAATCCTCCCTCCTCAGCCTCCCAAAGTGCTGGGATTACAGGCATGAGCCACCATGCCCAAGCTGGAATTTATTTTTGGATATGGCATGAGATAGAGATGTGAATTAGTTCATTTTTTAGTTAATCAGATGCCCACTGTCATTCCTTGGCTATTCCGCCCCTTTCCTATGATTTTTAAATGTGATCTCTGTCACATGTCCATGTGGGTAGAAACCAATCTCCCTATCCCTCTAGATTTTCTGTAATGGAAAAAGCGTGATCCGCTTCTGAGCCGTCTCTCTGGTCCTGCCCTCTAGGTCCATGGCATCGGCTTCTTCAGCCACATCCCCGGTGCTGAGTCACTGTTTCATTCCTGGCACGTGAGACTTGCCTTTCTGATACATCATTATTACCTAGCTATGCAGTTAAGCTCAATTGTGGCTTATGTCAACATTCTTTCTGAATGTTAGTTGAGGGAAGTCTGTACACCTCAGTCTGCCCTGTTGCTGAAACCCATGCGAGACTCTTTAAATGTTTAAAATCTGCAGAATTCAAATGAGAGAAGATTTAATGGCAACTTGATTGGGAAAAAGAAATATTTTATGAAGCACAAGCTTTCCAGGGACTCTCAAACTATGTATTGAAGCAACTTGTTTTTAAAATTAATTAAAAGGCTTTGTTATCTAAGCTACTTTGATAGGCAGGCTTAGTTTATAGGAAACTATCTGATTTTGTCCGGTGCTGTGGTTTGCAGAGTTTAATGTCCCTGCCAATTTTCCTAATTATTCTCAATAAACAGAAGAAACAAATGAAAGAAGCTTTTAGACTTTAGTGTACGTGTGTGTGTAAGAGAAGAAGGAAGTGGGAATTAGGGGGAAAAAAGGAAGGGGAAGGGGGGAAGTTTTTATTTTGTTCTTGCCTTTTTTCTACAGCTACTTCCAGGCCTACAGTAACTTTCCTCCCTTGCGCACTTAGGGTGACAATGAATGTTATGTATAAGTCAAGCATCTGATGTCTGGATTGGTGTTAACCATTTACTAGATGTCATTCCCCACGCTCCGCTACCAAGGGACACTGTGGGGTATTTGGGCTGCATCTTATGCCATGCCTGGTTCTGACCTGCTCTCTGTGGTTCATCACCATGATTTTAGTTTTTGCCTAGGCCTCATTTGATTTAATAATGTTGTGGATAAGTGTGCGCAGCCAGATAGACTGGTTTCAAGTCTTGGCTCTGACACTCATCGGCTCTGGGATCTTGGGCGTCTCATTTAATCTCTCTGTACTTCGGTCTCCTGGCCTGCAAAACTGATCTAAAACTAACAACTACCTCATTGGCTTGTTGTGAGGAACTACGCCATAGTGTTCTGTCCATGTCTTCTCAGATTTCTTTTCCATTTTTGTGTACACAGGTTCCAGATAGCTGTCACCCTCAAGTCGCTGCCCTTTCAGAACACGCTGAGCACTCAAGACCCAAAAGTATATGGGAACTTATGTGCCTCCCTCTGCCCCACCCACTCTTTAATGGATGCCTGAAACTTGTAGAGTATAAATACTCCCCCGCCTTGTTCCTCAGGCATCCGACACTTGGGTTACACAGGGACACCCCCAGGGTAGAATCATCTTCCTTCTGGGTGGCTCACACGTTTGCTCAGCCTCCTTCACGTTCTGCACCGACTTCACCATTCTCACTCCTCCTGGGAACACATTTTATTAAATCTTTGCCTCAGGGTCTGGCTTGTTCTGGGGAAGACAACTTAGAGCAGTTTGAGTTACTATCTATGTAAAATGCTTCGCATGTAGTATGTCACATAAATCTTGACTGCTTTTAATCATGTTGTTACTATGCTGGTCTAAGGCAAGGTAGGTTGGTGAGGGCCCCCTTTTCCTCACTGCCTCATGACTAGAATATATTAATACATTTCATCCTATTTAATAATTCACAACCAAACTGCTTATATAAGGCTCTTGTGTACTGGCTTTCTGGAAGGTTTGGGAATAATAATGCAGGACATATAAATTTAAAAGCTGGATGATGAATAGAGTTTATTTGAAGAGTCCAAGAGAGCCCTGTTTATTTGTAGAGGACTCTATGGATAAATAAAGTCTGGCCTTGCTTCCGACATCTGTGGTCTATGATCCTCACTGGGGGAAGCTCCTTCAGGTCTTTGTAACTTTGTAAACCCCCAATTCCTTCAGAAAACCTTTGCCTACACCCCACAGAATCCCTCTAAAACTTGGCTTTGAATAGGATCCCTTTCTTTGAGTGATTTAGAGTTTGGATTTATATTCAAATAGCATAACAGACACAAATTTCATAGTTTTTTTTTTTTTTTACAATATGTTGGAGAAAAAAAGAAAACTTTTAATGGAAAAGATACTTTTGAATTCTAGAACTGCAAGCATTAAAAAAGGTTTGGTCAGCCAACATCTTGTTTTGTAAGCCAACATCTTAATGTTCTTTTTGAAAGAGCTGGAACAGTTTGCTTTAAGACAGAGACATTAAATGTTAAGTTTGATCCCATATGCTGGGTTGTAAGTATTCAGATAGCTGTATTATGTGAAATTCTAGAAAACCGAGGTTGCCATGGAAATGTTATGATAGCTATAACTACAGGTAGGCCATGACCATAAAAAAGGAAAAGCACTGAAATTTATACCCCAGTGGTAACTGAAGAGGACGAGGCAGAGATACTGGAAGCATGTCAATTACTATAAAATAAGACTGTTTTCTCCCAGGTTTGGTTATAAATTAATATACTAATTTCTTTTTTCAAATGTATTCTTACACTTAGAAAAGATTTCTATTGTTTTTCAAATTCTGAATGGTGATGAATAATATTTAGCTTATGTTTTGAAGTACGTGGTATGAAAAAGTTATGTCACAATTTTGAGCTTTGGAGGGTCTGGAGGTATTCTTGAATTTACTACTCATGGCACCATAAATTTAAAGACAGAGTTGAACAATATTGTACTGATATTTCCTTCAGGAGTAACCTCCACTGTAAATTTACTAAACTGTAAGAGATAGTTACTGTTTGTAGTTGTAATGATCCGGCACAGTATTTGACTTAGTATATTAGTTTTTCAGTGCTGCTAAAACAAATTACCACAAAGTTAGAGGCTTCAAATAACACACATTTATTATTTCACAGTTTCTGTGAATTAAGAACCAAGGCACAACTTAGCTAGGTCCTCTACTCAGGGCTTCACAAGATTGCAATCAATGGGTCAGTTGGGTGGCATTTTTTTTCTTTTTTTGGAGCTCAGGATCTCTTCTAAGCTCCTGTGATTGTTGGCAGAATTCAGGTCCTCAAGGTCATAATACTGAGGTCCTCATTTTCTTGCTAGCAATTGGCCAAGGCAACTCTCAGCTTGTAGAGGCTGCCCATAATATTTGACATATGAGGTCCTCTTACAACGTGGCAACTTACTTCCTCAAGGCCGGAGGGAGAATCTTTCCTCCAGTCTGTTAAGACAAAGTCTTATATAATGTGATATAATCGCAGGAGTGACTATGCCATTGCTTTTTCCATGTAATGTAACCTAATCAAGAACATGACTATCCTGTTGCCTTTGCCATATTCTGGTGGCTGAGAAGCAAGTCATAGTTTTGGCTCTGCACTAAAGGGGATTTTGCAAAGGCATGCGTGACTCATTGGGGGTCACACAAGAGTGGGTCCATCACATTTAGTATATGCAAAACTTTGTAATCCATTCATAAAAAGTTGTAATCCATTCATAAAAAGTTCACATTAAAGTTACCTGGGGTCAGATTGTTTCTTTCATTTCATATCATAGCATGGTAAATTGAGACATAATTAAATAAATATTATGGAAACACATGAGTCATTGAAACCATTGGTGGTCTTGAATAAAGTACTCTTTAGCATGAATTTATGCTCTTAAGTGTCTAAAACAAATAGAAGGTATGTGTTCCCTTCATGACCATAATGTCATTTGTAGTGCTTTTGTTTGTACCTGTTGGTGAACTTACAGCTTCAGATGATTTTGATAGATTATGAGGGTAAGAAATCTTAGCCAGGCTTGATGGCTCAGCCTGTAATCCCTCTCTTGGGGAGGCTGCAGTGAGTGGATTGCCTGAGCCTGGGGGTTCGAGACCCGCCTGGGCAACTTGGCGAGACCTCATCTCTACAATAAATAAAAAATCAGCCGGGCGTGGTAGCGTGCGCCTGTAGTTCCAGCTACTTGGAAGGCTGAGGCAGAAGGATTGCCAGAGCCCAGCAGGTTGAGGCTGCGGTGGCTGGGAGCGGCCACTGCACTCCAGCCTGGGCGAGAGTGAGACTCCAACTCAAAAAAAAAAAAAAAATCTTAATAGAGGATCAGATTTGGACATAAGAAAACGAGACTCCAAAAACAAGAAACAAACACTATCAGTTAGAAGATGTACTAGAAGAAAATGCCCGTTTATAATAGTGATAAAAGATAAAATACTTAAGAATAAAATTAACAAAAATCTACAAGATCTACATAAAAAGTTAAAATATTACTAAAGAACACAAAGAAAATTTGGACAAATGGTAAGGCATATTATGTTCTTGGAGAGGAAGTCTTAATATTACAAAACTGACATTTCTCCTTAAGTTAATCCATAAATTTAAGCTGAAATACCAACAGGATTTTTTTTTATAAATTAGACAAGTTAACTCTAAAATTTATATGGAAAAATGATCAAGGAACAATATCCTAGAAAATTCTAACAAAAAAATGAGAGAGAAAATTTAGAGGGGGTTTTCTGAGTGCATATTAATATGTATGTGCTTTAATAAAGCTATATTAATTAAAAGTGCGGTATTAGCATAAGAACAGAAAGAACAGAAAACTAAGAGGTAGACTCAAACATAGGTGGGATTTTAATATAAAGTGGCACTTCAAGTCAATGGCAAAAATGTTTTTATTCAACAAACTGTTAAGGGAAAACTGAATAGCTTCTTGAAAAAAGCATGAATGGCTGCTATGTCCCCCAAAATGGATCCAGATGAATCAAAGTCATAAATACCAAAATACTAAACCATAATAGTATCAGAATTAATCATGGGAGATGACTTTATAACCTTTGTGTTTGGAAAGTCTTTCTACAAATGACATAAAACCCCTGAAATATATTAAAAATGATTAAATTTAATTTCATGAAAATCAAAACCCAAAAAGCTATAAACATAGAAACATAGCAAGACCAGAAAAACATTGGAAATGCATTATTAAAAAGTGGTAAAATTTTAAGTATATAAACTATCCCATAAGTCAATAAAGAAACAGACTATGGACTAACATAAAAAATAAGAAATTTCACCAAAAAGGAAATAAAAATGGCTCAAACAGATGAAAATACCTCATTCATAGTAAGAGATAGATAACCATAAAACAATAATATACCATTTTTCACTACATTAAATTGGCAAAGATGAAATTTTTGATAGCACATGGTTAGCAAGACATATGGAAACATGCTCTTACACATAGCTGGTGAGAGCATAAATTGATACAAATTCTTTGCAGGTTAACAGCAGTATCTATCTAAATAAGAAATGCATATAACCTTAGATCTTGCTGTCTATTTCTTATGTATTGATCCTACAATATATTCATATGTGTGCAAAGTGAATATGTACAAAGATATTCGCAACAGCCTTGTTTATAATGGAAACATTTGCAAGCAACTCAAATGCCCTTTAATAGAATATTGGCTAAATAAAAATTGGTTTGTGAGAATAATAAAAGCTAACTTTTTTTTTGATTTGGTCTCACTCCGTCACCCAGGTTGGAGTACAGTGGCATGCTCATGGCCACCCCGGTGTCGACCTTTCACCTCAGTCTTCCAAGTAGCCGGAACTACAGGTGCATGCTACTGTGCCTGGCTAATTTTTTGTTTACTGTAGAGACGAAGTCTCACCAAATTCCTTGGCTGGTCCCGAACCCGTGGGCTCAGACAATCTACTCGCCTTGGCCTCCCAAAGTGCTGGAATTACAGGCTGAACAACCGAACCCGGCCTGTTTTTTTTTTTTTTAATAAAAAAATTTTATTAGCTACATTAGGTAATATAATTCACAAATATTTTATGATGGGATTTCTAAAACACGTGGAAATTGATACCCATGGCATCTATGAAATTGGCATTGCTGTGATGGTTTTACTTTTTCATTTATTAATACACATATGGTATAATAAAGCTGTATTCATTAAAAGTGTAGTCCCCAGTCATTTTTTGGCATCAGGGACTGGTTTTGTGGAAGACAATTTTTCCATGGACTAAGGTGGGGTGATGTGCAGTTAAACCTCAATGCTAATGCTAATCTGTATTTGCAGCCGGTCCTCAGCACTAGCACCACTGCCTCAGTTCACCTCAGATCATCAGGTATTAGATTCTCATAAGAAGCACACAACCTAGATCCCTAGCATGTGCAGTTCACTATAGGATCTGAATCTGCTTCTCCTATGAGAGTCTAATACTCCTGCTGCTGATCTGACAGGAGGCAGAGCTCAGACGGTAATGTGAGCCATGGGGAGTGGTTGTAAATAAAGATGAGGTTCCTAATGGGCCACAGACCAGCACTGGTCCATAGTTTGGAGGTCGGGGATCCTTGCTCCAGAATATGCAATATATGTTTGCTACTAATGTAAAATATGTGTTTATAACTTGGGTCCACTTTCAAATAATGCTCTATTGCTTCACAGATACTGCACGCATCTTGTAACAGTCAAGTATTTCTAATTATTCCCTCCAGTCCCTTCCTGTTATCCATTTCACTTATACATAAGCCATCATCAATCATTACATACGTTGGTGCTATTATTATCTTAAGCAAACTTGTTATCTGTGAGCTCAATTAAAAATAAGAAAAATAAGCCGGGCTCAGTGGCTCAGCCTGTAATCCCAGCGCTTTGGGAGGCTGAGGTGAGTGGATTGCCTGAGCCTGCGGGTTCGAGACCCGCCTGGGCAACTTGGCAAGACTTCATCTCTACAATAAATCAAAAAAATTAGCTGGGTGTGGTAGC
The DNA here is from genome assembly GCA_963574415.1 of Tarsius wallacei. NCBI lineage: Eukaryota > Metazoa > Chordata > Mammalia > Primates > Tarsiidae > Tarsius > Tarsius wallacei. Next base: position 6,950 of record CAUYQG010293791.1, on the reverse strand, counting down.
ACGTGCCTGTAGTTCCAGCTACTTGGAAGGCTGGGGCGGATGGATCGCCGGAGTCTAACAGGTCGAGGCTGCGGTGGCCGGGAGTGGCCACTGCACTCCAGTCTGGGTGACAGAGCGAGACTTCAACTCAAAACAAAAAACAAAAAACAAAAAAAGAATAAGAAAAATAGAAGTTTTAAACATTTATCTTCACTTATTTTTTCTCTAATCCTTTTCCTTTCTTTATGTAAATCTCTATTTCTGACATATATTACTTCCTTCTTTCTGAAGAATTTCTTTTAACATTTCTTGTAAGGCAGATCTACTGAAAGCAAATTCCCTCAATTTTTGTTCGTTTGAGAAGGTTTTTATTTTCCTTTTACTTATGAAGGATAATTTCACAGGATCTGTGTGGGTGGTTTTTTTCTTTTCAATACTTTGAATATTGTACTTCTCTCTCTTGTTGCTTGCATGGTTTTTGAGAAGTCAGATATAATTCTTACTTTTGCTTCTCTGTAGGTAAAGTTTTTTTTTTCCCTCTAACTTCTTTCAAGATTTTTTTCTTTATCTTTGATTTTCTGCCATTTGAATGATTTTTGTAGGTTTGGGCATTTATCCTGCTTGGTACTCTCTAAACTTTGTGGATGTGTGGTTTGGTGTCTGTTATTAATTTGGGGAAATTCTTGGTCGTTATTTTCTTAGATATTGCCTCTGTTCCTTTCTTTCTTTCTTATTCTGGCATTACCATTATGCATATGTTACATCTTTTGTAGTTATCCCACAGTTCTTGGATATTCTGTTCTGGATTTTTTTTTTTCAGTGTTTTTTCTCTTTACCTTTCAGTTTCTATGACATATCCTTAATCTCAGAGATTGTTTCCTTGGTCTATCAAAGGCACTCTTTACTTTTATTTCAGTGCTTTTGGTCTCTGGCATTTATTTTGCATTCTTTCTTAGAATTTCCATCTTCCTGCTTATATTACTCATCTTTTCTAACATGTTGCCTACTTTTTCCATTCAAGCCCTTAGCATATTAGTCATAGTTGTTTTAAATTCCAGCATTCATGCCATAAGTCTTGTTCTGATGCTTGCTGTTGCTTCCAACCATGTACTTTGCCTTTTAGTGTGCCTTGTACTTTTTGTTGAAAGCTAGACGTGATGTATTGAGTAAAGAATTGCTGTAAATAGACCTTTAGTGATGTGGTGGTAAGATGTGTGTGTGTGTGTGTGTGTACGTGTGTATGTGTATGTGTGTTTGTAGGAGCATTCTGTAGTCCTATGCTTAGATTTCAGCCTCTTAGTAAGTCTGTGCCTTTGATCTGTGAACTTCACAAGAGTTTCTTAGTCTACCTCCTCTACCCACACTCATTTTTTTTTTTTTTTTTGGTAAAAAGAAAATGACTTTATTCTAAAGGCTGATGGATGGTGAAATTCTCAGGCTCATGCCTCAAAGAAATCATTTCGGAATTTGAGGCTGAGTGCAAGCATTTAAAAAGAGAAACTTGATATGCAGGCATGGCACATGATGTGCGTGATGACTTATCTTGGGTGGTGTTCCTCCTGGAGGTCTGGTTGGCGTTATCTCAGCTGCAGTCAGGTTATAGATTCACTGTCTTGTGACTCCTTCCCAAGTGGGAGGGTCCTGCAGTCAGGTTGTTTTAAGATTAACCCCTGGAATTTCTAAGCAAGCATAAGGTCAGATAAGCGTGCATAGTGAAATGATGTTTCTAAAACATGTTTAGAGAGAGGAGAAAACAACTTCAAAATACATTTTTAGGCTGAGATGCTTGGTTACAACTCCCCACTGTCAAATTCCATTCCAATCTATGGAAAGTGGATGCTGTATTCAATCTGGTTGCTTCCTGCTGAATGGGGCCAATATCCCATACTCATCTTAGGTAGGACAGGATAGCCAGAGGAGGGTGGGGCTGGGTATTTTCCTTTCTCCGTGTGGAAGGTTAGAGGGGACTGGAGTTGGATATTTTGCTTGCTCCAAGTTGGTTAGGCTCTGATAAAATATTTGTAAATTGGGATCTGATAACATAGTTTCTCCTGAGGGCAGGACTTGTTAAGTAGCACAGAATACTCTTATGTATTCCAAAATGGTTACTTTGTTCCTCTAATGACTGGAAACACAAGGAGATTTTTTTTTCATCTTCGCTGTGAGAACTTGGTAGAGCCCCTGGTGGTAAAACTCATAAAAAAGTGTGGACACTGTTTCCCTAAGACTGGATCTCCCTGGAGTTTTTAACTTAGAAACTTGTCTACTCTGAGCCTTCAGCAATTCGTCAATTGTAGTTTAGGTTTTCCTACCTGGGCACTGGTTCCCAGAGAGGTTTCTGCTCATAGGTTTCTGCTTGGGTAAGTTGTGGTTTTCCGTATCCACTTGTCTGTCTCTCCAGGGCAGTGTTTAGTTTTGTGACCTTTTTCTCTGAAGAAGTTTCTGACTTTCAGCTTGTTCAGCTTTTGATTTTTTGTTAGTGTGGAGTTAACAACTTCTAACCTCCTTATAAGCCAGACTGGAGATTGCAAGTTGGCATTGTTTTTAATATTGAAAAATCTGAACCATCTTAAATATCTGTCATTAGGAGAATGAATAATTAAATTGTGCTATAGTCATATACAGTAAGTCATTTACATATGAATGAATTCCATTCTGAGAGCATGTTTATAAGTCCAATTTGTATGTAAGTCCAACAAAGTTATCCTAGGCACCCAACTAACATAATTGGCTGCTTTTTCGCTTGCTTCCAGACATTCTGGACTTGAAATAAAGATACTGTGCTTTTGTGCTCTATACAATGTTGTACAGTAAAGAGCACAAAAGCACAACCACCTGTAGAGGATGCATGCACATGACGATGGACACCATTGGACAATGGACATGTGAACACAAAATTGTGTCTTTGAAAGTTCGCCACTTGAAGGTTTGTATGTAGGGGACTTACTGTAGTAGGATACTATAATGCAGGTAAATGAATGAATTGGATTTATATGATTGACGATGGCTATTTTACAAAAACAAAGAGTGATTAAAAACAGCTGTAGAATGGCACACACTAGACAGTACTGTATATTGCTTAGATATACATATGTATGCAAGTGCAAAAATATAGCAGAAAGGTACATACTATCTTTGAGATAGTGATTTATTCTGGGGATGTAGGAAGGAATTAAATTAAGGAAGAATAAAACAAACTTTACTTATGCATGTAATATTTTATTTCTAAAAAGAACCAAAGATTTAAAGCAAATACAACAAAGTATTAATACCTGTTAAGTATGTGTGATATTAGGAAAGCTAATTAATTTCCATTTGCTTTAGTTTTCTCTTTTTTGACATGGGAACAGTAATATTTACCTTGCAGTTGTCATGAGGATAAAATTAATGAACATATATTTTAAAATTTCATACGAAGAAAGTAAAGAAAAGTAACTATGAAAGAAGATTGACATATTTGAAGAATTTGGATGAGTTTGAAAGATGACATTATATGGGTTATAATGGGTTATAACTGTCACAAGTTCTACCATATTCAACTCAGTAGACCACATTTATCTGTTAGCACTCCATACTCTAGCTGTCATTTCATTTGAAAAGGGTCATGCATACTTCTTTTGGTGATCAACTGATCATGGGTAAAACGGGAAAAAAAGCATTAGTTTTATTTGTTCTGAAAGAGTCACAGGATGATTTGGTGTTTCTCAGGGAATATAACCGTTTTTGCTAAGCCTCTTTGATTTTTGTCTCCATACTTTCGTAACTCACAAAGAGATCCCCCACTTTTGTGCCCCTAGATTGAGATAAAAACCTTTCAAAATCCTAGTGGAATTTACTACTGCTTCTATTCATTAACAAAGTACCAGGAAGCAGCAGGAGAGCCTTTCATGGGGACAATAGAAGGAGCCAGGATGTTCCTTGAATAGGCTGCTTGTCCATCCTGCTTCTTCTCTGTCCCCCAGTGTGGGTGGTGTGCTCGCTCTAATTGACACCCTCATCCATGTTTTTTAAATCAATAGAGTCTCCATGGCATGTCAGGTTGCTGTGACCCTGCTTGAGATTGCTTTGAAAAGTACAGTGCTTTTTGAGTGACTTGGAAAATACCTTCTGCTTAGGAAAATGCTTGTTGTTTAATGCTCTAGTTGTCAGTAAGGCTGAGACTATTAAAAAAGGATAAAGTCCTCTGGGCATCGTCTTTCCAGCTCTAAGTGAAAAGAAATCTACACAGTCATAGGAGCTATGAAAGCCTCGGTTTAAAGCCTGAAATTGCTATTGTGATATAGCATGTTTCTGGGACACATGCTTTGTGGCTAAAAGGTCCGTATGGTTTTTGTAACTATGTGATGCAAAAGTAGGTCTCTGAACCTAAACTGAGAGAAACTGTCGAAGTGTGAGTTCCTCTGTGAACTCAGCTCTTGTAGCAGAATACGGATGTTTTAGTGATTCTGGTGGAGGCTTTGGGATGAATCACAACATTGCCCTCTAGGTCAAAAATTCTCTATGACTAAGTGAAAATGCCTAGCCAGTCCCAGGTTTGCTGTATAGAAACAAGACAGGCCCACACACATTCATGGCATATACATACCAATGTGTACACAAAAATATACCCCACCTCCTTTATCTGGCATTGCTGAATGAGGTTTTCCCTACACAAATGAAACTTACTCAATTAGACATAATAGTTTAATATGTTAAATGAATCTGCATTCTTCAATAAGTACAGCAAACACATTTTAAATATTTCTTGATGATTCATCTATCATTATTAATAATTAATTATGATATCTTCATTTCTCTGAATGTTTTGCTTTTATTCTTCTTCCTGCCCCATTACTAAAGCAATACTCATTTCGGAGAATACAAAGCAGACAAGTCAATTATTATACTAAGCACTTTTTGTGCCAATATTTCCAAACCCACACTCATATGCATACACATTCTTTTTTTTTAAATTCATAAAAGAAAGAAGTTTTTATTTTAGCTCATAGTTCTGCATGGTGCTGGCATCTCCTTGGCTTCTGATGAGGTCTTAGGAAGCTCACAATTATGGCAAAAGGCAAATAGGGAGCAGGCATGTCACATTGTGAGAGAGGAAGCGAGAGAAGGAGGAGGTGGTGCCTGGTTCTCTTAAGCAACTAACTAACTCATGAACTACTTGAGTAAGAACTCACTGATTACCTTGAAAATGACACCAGGCCATTCATGAGAGAACTACCTTCATGACCCAGTAGTTTCTCACTAGGGCCCACTTCAACCCTTGAGAATCACATTTCAACATGAGATTTGGAGGGGACAACAATCTAATCTATATCAACATTCATTCAGTAAATATTATATAGTGTCTACCCATCTACTTTGTGCCAGGTTCTGTTCCAGGCACTGAGAACATAGAAGTACAGATGGCAATGTCCCTGTTCTCAGAAGGCTTACATTTAAGTGGGGGAAAGAGAAAATAGGCAAGCAAGAAAATAGACAGTATACTTTTAAGTGAAGTCTACCCATCCAAAGTTGGCTCTAGGGGAGTGGAGTGCACAGAGACTAGCTCTCCCAGTCGGATGGCATTATTTTCGAGCAGAAGAGGTCATTCCCAGGTTCTGTTTTTATGCCATAAAGCCTCCCTGGAAGGCTGCTGTGAGTCACTTAAAATCATACACAAAATCTGGGATGGGCCCTGCAAGCACCATGCTGCCTTCTGGTTCTACCTTTGACCACCACCTATCTAGGCAATCCAAAGATGACCATCGTAGCATCCCTGGAACTTTGTATCCATGGCCTTCACCTCAGTCCTGTCCTTCTCAGCTCATCCCAAATGCTTTATGTAGATTCTTTCATTTAGCACTCCAACCAAACCTGTGAGGTGGGCGTTGCCACCTTCTTTGATAGGTAAGACATCCAAGTCACAGAGAGGATAAGTAACTCCTTTCAGGCCACACAACTACTGAGAGGTTCTGAGCCCAGGCAGTCTGACTCCAGAGACCCCAGCAGTTTCTGCTGAAGCCTGCAGAACCTGGAATTCCTTGGTCCATGGTCATACCTGTCAGAATGCCTATCAGAGTTGTGTCTCAGTCTGTGTTTCTGGTAATGCCGAAATAGAGAGAAAAGAAACTAGCATTTACTGGCCACCTATCTCATTCCAAATACTTTTTATGTATAAGTATTATGTATAAGAATACTTAATCTTAAAAAAAAAAAAACCCTGAAAGTTTGGCATCATTGTTCTCAATGACACATGAGGAGTTGATGTCAGCACAGGTTGATAAATGAACCCACAGTCTCCTACCTAGTGCTATAGATGGGTGTCAGACCTGGATCTAGCTGACTCCAGAACATGTGCTCTTATTAAAACTGCAGTAAGCCATACTATTATCATTTATTTTCTTTTGCTCTTTAATAACATATAAATAAAATCCTTTACTTTTTTTTTTGTAGAGAGAGTCTTGCTATGTTGCTCAGTCTGGTCTCATACTCCTGGGCTCAAGTGATCCTCTTGCCTTGATCTCCTGTAGAGCTGGGATTATAGGTTTGAGTCACTATACCTGACCAACCTCTGAGTAGAATTCTTTATCTTGGAAATTGAGAATCTAAAGAGATTAATTGAGAGGAATCCAGGCTACCCTATGGATTTGCCATGCTCTTCTCTTGGGGAAATATTCATGCCCTACTATTAATAAGGGATAGTTTCCATGCAGTCACCACACACTTTCCCAGTGAAGGACTGGTCAATGTTTCCAAGCACAGGTGAGTATGGACAGAGTTTTATCCTTGTCATGTTCTCCAGCCTGGCCTGCTCCCCAATTTTAGGCCCAATTTTAGCAAGTTACTCTTTTTTTTTTTTGAGTTGGAGTCTCACTCTGTCACCCAGACTGGAGTGCAGTGGCCGCTCCCGGCCACCGCAGCCTCGACCTGCTGGGCTCCGACGATCCTTCCGCCTCAGCCTTCCAAGTAGCTGGAACTACAGGCGCGCGCTACCA
>CAUYQG010293789.1:0-19625 GCA_963574415.1 Tarsius wallacei | reverse complement strand
AATGGTTAAGTTTAGTCCAAACCCCCCCCCCATGGTTAAAGATATGTTCTCTTAAAACTCAGGACCCAGCCGGGCTCGGTGGTTCAGCCTGTAATCCCACACTTTGGGAGGCTGAGGTGAGTGGATTGCCTGAGCCCACAGGTTTGAGACCCACCTGGACAACTTGGCGAGACCTCATCTCTACAATAAATCAAAAAAAAAAAAAATTAGCCAGGCATGGTAGTGCGCACCTGTAGTTCCAGCTACTTGGAAGGCTGAGGGGGAAGGATCGCTGGAGGCCAGCAGATTGAGGCTGCAGTGGCTGGGAGTGGCCACTGCACTCCAGTCTGGGCAACAGAGTGAGACTCCAACTAAAAAAAAAAAAAACTCAGGACCCTTGTTGCATACTTGTCTCCAAGTCTCTTTGTCCTCTCCCGTCATGTTCCTCTGCTCCACATTCTTCTCCTGCTCTGCCCCCTCCTACACCTACCCCTAAGCTCTACACCATCTTGCCTCCCCCTACTGAGGGTCCTCTGGAAGACCCAATCATCTCTGACTTAGGCCCTCACCTTCCTCCACCTTATAACCCACAAGCTTCTTCACCTACTGTCACTTTTTCCACCTCCCTTTACCCTCTCTGCTTCTGACTTCTTGCCTCTGATCCTGAATGGATCTGGGCCCTCTCCTTCCCCTTTGGGAAGTTCCCCCTCCACGGGGGGCAGAGCAGACTGAGTGACACTTTTTGGTGTATGTTTCTTTTTCTACCTCTGATTTGTACAATTGGAAAGCTCAAAATTCACCATTTTTGAAGAAACCTCAGGTTCTGACCTCTCTGGTAGAATTAATCATGCGTACTCATCACCCCACCTGAGATGATTGCCAGCCTCTTCTTCTAACCCTACTTACCTCCAAGGAGTGAGAGCGCATCAGAGCTGATGCTAAAAAGTCTATTCTAGCCTCAACTGTTAGTACAAAGGAGGAAGATTAGGAAGTTTTAAATGAAGTTTTTCCCTTTTTTCACCCGGATTGGGACCCTAGCACTTTGGCAGGGTCCAGGGCATTAGATACCTATCACTGAACTCTATTAGCTGGTTTGAGGGGAACAGCCCAGAAACCTATCAATTCTTCCAAAACTACCAAAATTCTTCAGGATCCCAAGGAGTTGCTGGGGTACTCCTTGAACACCTTCAAGAGGCATTCCATATTTATACCCCGTTTGATCCCTCAGCAACTGAAAATACTTGGGCTGTTAATTTGGCTTTTGTGGCCCAGGCAGCCCCTGATATCTGCAAAAAAATTACACAAGCTTGAGGGCTTCACAGGAATGAATATCTCCCAGCTACTCAAAGTAGCCCAAAAGATTTTTAATAACCATGATGCTAAAAAACAAAAACAGGCAGCACAGGAGGCAGATAAAATGGCCAGACATTAGGCAAAAATATTGGTAACTGCTCTCCAAGCCTCCCAGCCTGACTCAAGACCACTACACCAGAAAAAAGGAGAGACTAGAAAGGGACAAAAGGGGACTGAATGTTCCCCACTGACTAAGGATCAATGTGCATATTGCAAAGAATTCAGTCACTGGAACAAAGATTGTTCCCATTGCCCCAAAATGGAAAACCCTAAGCCAGTTCTGGTTTTTCCCACTGCTGGGGAGACTGAAAATGTCTCTGACTGAAGAGACCAGGGCTCTTTTTCCTTAGGTCACCAAGAGTCCATGGTAACTGCAGCTATCAGGGGCCACCTGGTCCAACTCTTAGTGGACACTGGGGTGGAGCTTTCAGTCCCAAAGTCACCATTAAGACCCATGTCCAACAAGCAAATTTCTGTTTAAGGGGCAACGGGTGCAATTACAAATGGCAAGTTTATCTCTGATCAGACTGTTGACTTAGGTCAAAAACAGGTTACCCACTCATTCCTAATAGCGCCTGACTGCCCACACCCCCTCATGGACCAGGATTTGCTTTGAAAGTTAAGAGCAACCCTTGTGTTTTCACCTAACAAAACTGAAATGTTTATTCCCACTGCCTATCAAATGCTTCTAACTGTTCCACTTTCTGAAGAGTACCTTCTAACTTCTTCTAACTTCCCCACTAAGAATGTCTTGTCAAGTTTGCTTCAGCAGCTACAGCACGAATATTCTTCGGTCTGGGTGGAGGCAAATCCACTAGGATTGGCACCAGGATGCTATGAGTTTGCTGGCTCAAAGGGGAATTTCTCCTCATATCAAAAGACTTTTAAAGGCTAATATACTAACATCATGTCAGTCAGCAAGGGACACTCCTTTCTTGCCAGTTCAAAAACCGGAAACCTCTGTCTACTGACCAGTCCAGGACTTGAGGAAGGTCAATAAGTGGGTTGAAACTATCCATCCTACTGTTCCCAACCCTTACACTTTACTCAGCTTACTTCCCCAGCAACACCAGGTTTACACTGTTTTAGATCTGAAGGATGCATTTCTCTCCATTCCCTTGTCCCCTGTTAGTCAACACATTTTTGCCTTTAAATGGACGGATCCCAATTCAGGGGATACTAGTCATCTGACTTGGACCCGATTGCCACAGGAATTCAAAAACTCCCCAACTCTTCTCGGGGAACATTTGCAACAAGACCTAACAGTGTTCCGTGCTTTGCACACTGAATGTACTTTGATCCAGTACGTAGATGATCTCTTGCTCATGACAGCAGACTTGGACACTTATTTAAAAGGCACCAAAGCTTTGTTGCAGCTTCTCCAGGACCTGGGCTACCGTGTATTGGCTAAAAAGGCATAACTCTGCTTAGCCAAGGTCTCCTATTTAGGATATCAGCTACAAAAGGAGGTGATCCTTCGAATCCCCAACTTTAAAAAAGCAGGTACAGGAATTCCTGAGGGTGGTGGGATACTGTCAGTTATGGATCCCGGGATTTGCTGAAATTGCCAAGTCCCTGTATTCAGCCACAGCAGGGGATCAATCTTTGATATAGACTGCCACTGAGAAACGAGCATTCCAGCAATTAAAAATGGCTCTTACCCAAGCCCTGGCTTTAGCCCTCCTGGATGTTACCAAGCCTTTCCACTTGTTTATTCATGAACAGTGGGGACTTGCAAAGGAGGTTCTTACTCAAACCTTAGGACCCTGGAGGCAACCTGTGGCTTACTTATCAAAAAGGCTGGATCCAGTGGTCTCTAGTTGGCCATTCTGTCTTCGAGCCGTTGCCACTACAGCTATACTAGTTAAGGAGGCGGACAAACTGATTTTTGGTCAAAACCTAACCCTGATCATTCCCCATGCTGTAGAAGCCCTACTTTGGGAGGCCACAGGCCGCTGAATGTCAAATGCTCGTATCACCCAATATCAAAGACTCCTACTCAACCAGCCTAGACTAACTTTCTCCCCTACTCAGAGCCTCAATCCAGCCACTCTGATGTCTAATGATGATCCAGAAAAGCCAATTCATAATTGTGAGGACATATTGGATGTCTCTCAAATCAGCTGCCCTGATCTTTGGAACACTCCCCTAAACCAGGCTGAGGCTGACCTGTTCACAGATGGCAGCAGTCTGGTAATAAAGGGAGTCCGCAAGGCTGGTGCAGCAGTAACCATAGCACATGACATAATCTGGTCACAGTCTTTGCCCAACAGCACATCTGCCCAAAAGGCTGAGCTAATTGTTTTAACACAGGCCTTGCATTGGGGAACAGGATAATGGGTAAATATTTTTACCGACAGCAGGTATGCTTTTGCTACTTTCCATGTCCATGCCATCATCTACAAGGAAAGAGGACTTCTTATCATGGTGGGTAAAACTACAAAAAACAAAGAGGAAATTTTAGCCCTTTTAGAGGCTCTATGGTTCCCCAAAAGGATAGCACCAAAAATCAGACAATCCAGAGGCAACAGGAAATCATCTAGCTGATTGGGCAGCTCATGAGGCAGCAGAGCTCCCAGCCGAGCCCCTCCCTATCCTGCTAACTAAAACTTTTCCAGTTCTCTCACTTCTAAAATAGCCCATCTATACCCAAGAAGAGGAGGAGCAAGCTGACCTAGTGGGAGCACAAAAAGAAACCTCAGAATGGTGGATAACTAAGGACTCCAAAATCATCCTCCCAGTCACCTTGGACATACACCAGTAAAGCAACTTCATTCTACTGCCCACCTGGGAGGTACTAGATTAGCTGAAATGCTGAACTGGTACTACTGCATTCAAGACTTAAGAAGCCTTGCTGCCACAGCCACTGAAATGTGTCCATCTTGTGCACAAGTAAATGCAAAACAAGGACCAAAACCACCAAATGGTATCAGAGCGTGGGGACTAAGCCCCAGAGAAGCACAGGAAGTGGACTTTACTGAGGTAAAACCCCCTCATACAGGCTACACTATCTACTGACTTTTGTGGACACTTTTTCAGGATGGGCAGAGGCCTTTGCCACAAAAAAATCAAACTGCACTTATGGTCACAAAGTTTTTATTAAATGAAATTATTCCTAGGTTTGGGCTCCCTCTCTCCATTGGCTCTGATAATGATCCTGCCTTTACCTCATCCATAGCTCAAATGGTTAGCAAAGCACTAAATATAAACTGGAAGTTACATTGTGCCTACTGACCACAAAGCTCTGGACAGGTAGAACACATGAACTAAACCTTAAAAACTACTTTAATCAAATTAATGATAGAGACTGGTGAAAAATGGATAAACCTTTTATCCTTGGCCCTCCTCTGAGTCCCATACACCCCTTACAGGACTGGGTTCACCCCATATAAAATCATGTTTGGAAGGCCCCCTCCCTTACTACCCTGATTAAGAGACCCTATCCTTGAAAAAATTACTAATCAGTCTCTGTTAAAGTATCTCCAGTCTCTCCAACAGGTCCAGCCTGCTGTCCATCCCAACATCTGTGCTGTTTTACCAACTCCCTCCTCCATATCCTGCCATCCCTCCCAGCCTAGGGATCTGGTTTACATCAAAAAGTTCCAAAAAGGTTTAACTCCTGCCCGGAATGGACCCTACAATGTTATCCTCTTGACTCCAACTGCACTCAAGGTAGATGGTATTCCTGCCTGGATTCATGATTCCCATGTTAAAAAGCCAAGGACAGCGACCAACAATGGACAGTTACGCCTGGATCTGACCCACTCAAGCTAAAACTCTCTTGCTATGATGTTGCCTCATAATCTATTTTCTCCCCCCCAGAGATGCTCAACATTCTGTCTATTCCTTTTCCCCAACTTCCTTTACATCAGGGGAGGTCCTGGCCAACCAAAGTTGGACATATGGAGAGGGAGAGTCTGTACTACTTAAAGTCGAGCTATTTGACCTACTGTCGATATCAAGTATTGATAAAGGACAGGCCTTCTGGACCTCCCCCACAGCCATTACTGACCAAAAAATTTACTACATCCCATTACATCAAGTAGACTTTTATCTTTGCCTCCAAAATCCCACTGACCAACAATGTAATCAGGTCGATCACTTCTTCTGCCCATACTGGAAATATGTTACTACTGAAAAGTTAAACAATGAACCTACCTTATGTGTTGCCATTCATGTACTTCCCCAGATATATGCTTATAGTGGCCCCAAAGGAATCATTTTGCTGACTCCTCCCAGCCTTCCAGCTGCTTATTGGACACATACCACCCCTTTGCTAGTACCTGCCTTAATAGGCCTCAGTGTAGCTGGGACAGTGACTCTAAGCACCACAGCCCTAGTCTGCAGTAAACTAGGTTTATCCAACCTGACTCAAGAAATGTATGCAGACCTAGGATCAGCTCCATGACCAAGTCACATCCTTAGCAGAAGTTATCCTTCAGAATCACAGAGGTCTAGATTTATTATTCCCATCCCAAGGAGGGCTCTTCCTAGCGCTAGGGGAATCATCCTGTTTTTATGCCAATAAATCAGGAGTCATTAAAGACTCCAAAAGTGTCTTTGGGAAAATTTGGACAGAAAAAAACAGAAAAGAAAAAATAACAAATCCTGGTTTCAAACCTTGTTTGATTGAAACCCATGGTTAATCACCTTAATTACAGGTCTGGCCAGCCCCTTACTTCTCCTCCTTCTTGGTCTGCTCATCAGACCCTGTATATTAAATTGGACAGTCCAGTCTGTTAAACAATGAATCGCATCTGTGAAACTCATGTATATGAGGGACCATTACAATCCTCTGCCCATGATAGATGAGTAAATGCTTTGACTCATGAACAACTAAAAGGAGGGAATGAAATGGCTGTTAGTGACCTAAACAAGGTAACTCCATTTTGTAGCAGTTCTTCCATTTTATCTTCCAGTTCCCCCTCTCATCCTTCCTCTGTGAGATTGCCCTAACCTTTCCAGTAGACCATAAATCATGTCCCACAATTTATGGCTTTTTCATTCCCTCCCCTAGAGGGCTATAACATTCCTGAAACAGTTCTGTCCACACTATGTAATTTACTTCCCCCCATGGTTTAACAACCTATCCTTTGAGAAATCCCCTTTGTTCCCTACCCAGAACCAAAAATCTGTAACTTTATGGTTTTTGCTATATAAACTCCTTGCTTGCTTCATTTGGGGCCAAGAGTTTCTTTCTGGCATGAGCCTGCTCTTGACCACCGGCTATAAAGGACCCAAAATTTTGACTCAGTGTGTTGGCAACTCCTTACTTGTGATGCGGCTATAACAGGGGGTCCTGAGGGATATTAAAATGCATTTTAGTGGGGGGAGGGCCCTTAGCTGCCCTATTGTGAGGGTTTCCCATGAGGAGTCCTAAAGGGAGAAAGGGATTGGTCTTCAGTGCAATCTCTGAGTGACTTGAAAGAGAGAAAAAAAAAAAAACCATGCATGTCTTCAGCCAGCATCCCAGGCGGGATATCAATAGAATTAGAGTGAGAAAGTGAGAATCGAATTAGGTAAGGTGTCCCCTGGATCTCATTGCCCCACCAGAGGCAGGTCTTCCGACCAGCAGTAGGCCTGCTCCTGTGTGCGTTCAGAGACCCAGTGCCAGGATTTCTCACAGACGTTGGAGCCCCAGCAAAAAGTCACTGAATTGAGAGAGTATCCTCTCAGGTCACACTCAAAGACTTTCTAGCAAGGAATAGGGTAGCATATGGACACACCGATGATGTTGTAGTTTCATACCAGACAAGGCTGAGATGATGGGGAGAGGTCCATTCGATGTAGTTCATTGCAGGTGATAAGAGTAAGAATGAGTAGCAGAGAAAAGAATCTAAACACTGGTCTTTCTCCACAAAGAGAGACTTGAGCTGAGAAAGACAGAGAGAAAGAGAGAGAGAGGATACATGAATGGAAGAGAGTGGCATACCTCTGTGGGACCTCCAAAAATGTTACTTTAAAGATCTATATATATCTCAGCAGGGCCTCCAAAATGTTAGGTCAGACCCACCAGGGTGGGATAGTGTGATCCAGTGTGGTATGAAAGATGCAAAAAATTGCATAGCAGTTAGATTGGAAAATATAGTTTATGTAGATAGTAAATTAGAGAGAGAGAGAGAGAGGGAGAGGATAGTCACCTTTCCAAGGTAGGAAAAGGGGCCAAAGTCTAGGAAACATGGTGGCGGTCATAGCTCAAAGAGCATGTGACCACACCAGAGTCTAGTAAAGCAATGGCCACTGGTTGCAAAAAGTTGAATTGTTTTAAACATTCCCCTTGATGGGGGCAGGTCATTAAGGTAGTTTGGTGGTGTTCTGCTCCACATCATCACAAAGGGCAGGTACTCACAGGTATTGATGTCAGGTGATGGACAGCAAGCAGATGGGTAGGTTTGTCACATGATTGCTGGCCTGGTGTTGGAGTCTGTCTGTGGCACAAAAGGCTGATTAGGTTAACTTGGGTCTTATGGGTGAAGGCAAATACTTGAAATAGAAAAGCTGAGTAGTACAAAACAAAACGGGAAGGGCCAGGTTGTAAAACAATTATCAATAGCTACCTCTGAAAAATCGGTTCTGTCCTTCGCTAGTAATTAGAGGGTTAAGTTAAGTGAACAGCTAGAAAAACATGAGATTTAGGCAATGTTAAAATGGCTGCTCATTGTGTATATTAAATCCATGTTATGTCTTTTCAACCGATTTCTGGCATTTTGATATCTTCCATTCAAATATTTTTTTTTCTTTCTTCAACTGGGATATGTTCTGGCAATCATACTTAAATGTTGGTAGAATCAATAACTTTGAAAAAAAGAAACACAATTAAGGCAAATATTTTTAAACTGTACTACAATATACTGAAGTAAATAACTGTGTAATTAAATTACTCTAATACTACACCTTTGACTTATTGATGGATATTGGTAGAAGTTTTGCCACTGAAACGAGTATTTCTTCAGGTCATTTTATGGAGCCGGTATCATTTTGCGTATTTAGGTGTTACAGCCAGACTTTTTCATTTTATAGCAGATATACTAAGATACAATCTAATATATTTGAAAGCACAAAATGTGTGACTTCACACACAGTTGCACTAATTACTTATGGTACTACTAAAATTTGATGCACCACAAACATAAGAATTTTGATAAACATAATTTTGCTGAACTTCCATATTGAAAAAATATACATTGTACATTCATAACTCTACATATTTCATCATCAAATATATTGCTAATAAGAGAGACTTATTTTTTGACAAGACATTGATGAGAACTAAATCTTTTGCTCATGATTTTGTACAACAAATGATTAGGATAAGTTCCCATGTACTTCTTGTTTCATACTTTTAACCTCTCCCCTATCCCCTTTGGCCCATATACTTTCAGCTCATCGCTGTAGGACACATTCATAGGATAGTATGGGTATGATTCTGAGCCTTTGTGATGGGACACTGTGTGTGTCAGTATTTGGGGCACAAAAGTATTCCTAGAAACTAGCCTCACAAACTACATAAATATATCTTTCTCGATCCACACTAAACGTATGTACATCTAACTCAAATTCCCCTCAGATCCACAACTTGCTCAGAACAGCTCCAAGGTCACCCAACCTGAAGAAAAGTATGACACAAAATGTTGAAGTGGAAAGAGAAAAAAAAAAAGATGCAAGTCTTAATCAAGTGCATTTAAGACTTCTTTTGTTTGCAAATTTTACAAAACAACAACAACAAAAAAAGACCAAATGTCTGAGTTGAGAACTAGCCCCTAGACTTGTGAATGTGACCTTATTTGGGAAAACAGTCTTTGCAGATGTAATTAAGTTAATGATCTTGAAAGGAGATTATCCTGGATTACCAAGGCGGGCCCTGACAAGCATCCTTATAAGAAAAGAGACGGCACAGACACAGAAGGGAATACCATGTGAAAACCAAGTGATTCAGGAATCCCTATGGCCACCAGAAGTTAAAAGAAGCAAGGATGGTTTCTCCCCTTGAGCCTATGAAGAGAGTGCAGCCCTGCGACTCCTTGTTTTTGGAGTTCTGGTTTCCAGAACAGGGAAGAAACTTCTGTTGTTTTTAGTCTTCAAGTTTTTAGTAATTGTTATGGTAGCCTTAGGAAACTAATACACCATCATCACTAGAGTCCTTCCTAGGTAGGGCCTTAAAAGAGGTCTTGGTCAGTGAGGGACTCTGATGCTTAACTGTCCTCAGCTCTACAATATATTTTCTGCCTTGCATTAAAAATAAGATAGCCAGGCAACCCTCTGGGGTCCCCTCCCACTGTGGGAGCTTTTCTGTCCTCTAAATAAATCCTGCTTTCTAAAAAAAAAATAAAAACAAGATAGTCAAACTTTTGTTATATTTTGAAATAGTTTCACATGTATTCTTTGCTCAGATTCTCTGATATTTGTTGACATTTTGATACATATAAATATATGTGTGTGCATAATACAGAAAAATGTCTCTAATTGTTCAAAAACGTATATATAGAGTAGATACAGAGATAATTATCCAAATACTTCTCCATATAATTCCTAAGCAAAAAAAAATCTATCTTTACATGTCTACACATAGTTATGAAAATCAGGAGATTAATAATGGTTAGAAGACCAATGTCCAATTTAATGACATCTTTCTTTTTTCCCCGATTCTTTAAAGAAAAATTCTGGTCTATCCTGTAACTGAGGATCATATGTCAAGTCCTTTATTCTCCTTTAATTTGAAACCATTCTCTGTCTTTTTTTTTTCTTCTTCCAATTTTTGAGGCCATGCATAGGCCAGTTATTTTGCAGAATATCTCCTGATTTGGATTTGTCTTATGTTCCCCATGATTAGATTCAGGTTGTACATTCCTGTATAGAATACTTCAGAATACTACACTTCTGCAGAATACTATAGTAGTAATAATGAGTTCTTCCAGAGCATCATGTCAGGAAGCACAGGATATTGGTTTACTCCATTTCTGTTGATGTTAAATATTAATCACTTGTGTTTCAATGTATCTCTGTTTCCTTCACTATAAAATTGCTTGCTTCCCTTTTTAATTAGTAAATACTTTGGATGAGATTGATACTATGTAACTACCTTATGTTCTAGAATCTGTGAATGATTTCTGTCTGAAATGATTATTACTATGATTGTTGTCAATGGTGATTTTCAAACTCCATCATTTAATAACTTCATGAATAGCTTTAATAACTTAAGAGTTCTTCCTTCTCTATCATTTATCTGACCCAGACTTGGCCAGTGGGCTGATGCCTAAGGACACCATAATCTTTTTATGAGGTCTCATAGGAAAGATCTAAGATGAATAGGCATGGTATAATAAAAAATATATTTGGTCTGTTCCGGGTTGCTGGCACAGAGCTCCTAAAACCCTTGGAATTTCTTGAGTGGTGGAAGTAGCTTTTGTTAGTCATAAAAAGTCCCTTTCTACCATCCCTGAGTTATGTCAGTGAGGGGGCTTGTTTGTCCCTAGATGGCATCATGATGAGAGCTGATAATCAGAAAAACCAACAAGGTGATTAAACGGTTAGAACTTTCTAAACTTCCCTCCAATTCCCTGGGAGGGGAGAGAGGCTGGAGATTGAGTTCAATCATTAGAGGCCAATGCTTTAATCAATTATGCCTACCAAATGAAACCTCAATTTAAAAAAAAAGACCAAAACAATAGGGTATGGAGGGCGCAGGTTGGTGAACACATCAAGGTGCCAGGAGGGCCAATAAGGACATGGAAGCACTGTGCCACCCTTAGCCCTCATATCCTGCCTTACGCATCTCCTCCATTTGGCTGCTCCTGAGTCATATCCACTGTAATAAACTGATAAACATATGTATTTTCCCGAGTTCTCTGAGCAGTTCCGGTGAATTATCAAACCTGAGAAAGAGATGTGGGAACTCCTCAATTTGTCACCAAGTTGAACAGAAATGCAGGAAGTCTAGGGACCCAGAACTTGCACCTAACTTTAGGTAGTGTCAAAATAGGACTGAATTATAAGACATCCAGTGTTTGTCCATAAAGAACTGAAGAATTGTTTAGTGTCACAAAGATAATAGAGCAGGGATAACCCCAGTCTCTCAAAGGCTAGACACACACAGTCAGTTGATAATCTTTTCTCGAAACAATGAAGTCTTTGAATGAAAAACAGATATAGAATGAAAACAGCTTCAACAACCGGAACAGCAGAGAGGAGCTTAGGAGGAAGGCATAAAACTAAGACAGTAAGGGGTTATACCTTTCACACCTGTTCTTCACCCTAATGTCCTCTCTGCTCTTCTTAGGATGTAATGATCCTTTCAAGTCTTCACCAAGTTGTCACAGGAAATAAAATGACAGACTCAAACTTTATAGCTAGACTTTATTACAAGGATGCAAGAACAAGAGATGTGTGATTTAGATCCAAAATAGAGTCATGGACAGCAGTTTCAATTTTTAATTATATGAACTTCCAGGGTACTAGAAATTGCCAGAAATAAGCTCATGTAGCTTGGCCAATTAGAAATTTCAGGAATCTTTATTGGGAAATGGTATTTCTTATGAATTTAACTGAGTCACTGATATATAGTTTAATAACGTCTTCTAAGGATGCCAATTTTTAAAAAAAGCAAGAAAGCTATTTCTTAAAAAGATCTTTCTTGCTATACTTTGCTGTGCAAAGATTTTAATTAAAATTTTAGTAATAAAAGTAATTATAGGAATCAATTTATACTAACTACAGTACTGTACTTTTAAACTAAAATAACACAAAGAACAATTTTAAGTCATTAATTCCTGATTAGTCAGGCTTTAAAATTTAATATATACTCAATGATATTACAAATTCGAAATCAACATAGTTCATTTACATAAATTAACTTTTATTTTTCTTTTTGTTATGAAATTTTAAAAAAAAATTATATTGTGTTCTAAAGGTAGTACATGTATTATGACATTCTTCATATAAATACCTCTGCTTTGAGTATCCTGACATTAATCATGACATCCTGTGATCAAACTAGTTATATAGTTACTATTTTACCACATTCTTCTATAAATACATTGACTTATAGAGCTATGTGTCATTAATCATTCCACTGTTAGGTAAAATTGCTTCTTATCAAGGAAAACTCATACTTGAATCAGGAAAAGTACCAAAAAATGTACTTTTTTCAAAAGGAAACAATTTCCTTCATTTAAGCCTTGTTCTCTAGAGTAAACCTGGGTTGGCGAGCACAATCTAAAACTCTAATACATGATAATTTTGAAGAAAACCAGTGCAGAAGTGCAGCATGAAAAAAATAAAAAGTTCCATTATCATGGTTAACCAGACAATATACATTTTAATGAAGTTAATAATCCTTCTCTGATTTCCATACATATTTTATTAAAGAGAAATAAATTATATAAAACTCCAACTGATTATGAAAAGGATTACACCAACTAGTACAATGATGTTAAGCTTGAAATTAATTATTGAGACTTAATTTATTGTGAAACAAAGGATAAATAATGCATACTGCAATTATTAAAATAGTAAAGAGTCAGGCAGAACAATAACAGTAAATCAGGAACATTCAGTGTTTAAAGCATAAGTGTTGCTATGGTGTTGATTTAGATCCATAGTACAGGGTTAATATTATGTTGATGGCAAAAACTTTGAGAAATAAAAGCCTAAATACATATTATGGAGACTGCTGTGCTTTTACCAAGGTACCGGAGTCGGACTGAGAATACACTTGAGAAACTAGTGCTCCAATTTATGGAGAGAGAAGAAATCTGAGGTTCTGAATTAGTCATAATGCTAGAATCTTCCTAGTACGTGTGTAGTATAAATTTAAATACAAATCACTCCTTGTGTCATTTTGAATAGAACTTTAATTTAATGTGATTTCTGTGAGTCATGTCCCTCTTACTACTAACCTCTAGTCTCGATTTGGGGCTTATTTTCCAAGAGCTTGTTTTTAGCCATCGTGCAACAGGAACCACTTTAAAGTTATAATTTCTTGAGCTATAAATTAATAGCAAGATTTTGCAGTAATTCTCAGTGTATGGTCATTTATTTTTATTCCTACTGTGTTTTCAAAATATAAGTGTTTACAAAAACAATAATTTCTTTTTGTGTTTTATATTTAAAGAAAATTACATCTAACACTATTCAAAGATTTCTACCTTCTGAGCTTCCCAGGGCCCAGAAAATCAACTCAATTTTTGCAATACTCTTCCTTCTGTTCCTTATTAAAATTACTTCATCGTGCCCTACTCTTCACTTAGCTGTGAAGAGATAATGAATAGATTAATTCACAAAGTACACTGATTTCTGACAACTCCCAAGGAACTGGCACTTTTACCAGGAATAATACTTGTTTGTGGAGATAATACTTTTGAAAGGAAGGCCTTCCCACACAGAGGTTTGCCAATCCTGTAAGAACCTGAGTATCAGGATCAGCATGAAATTATTTTGTGGATAAATGAGACCATTTAGAAGCAAATGGGCCTTAAAGTAAGCAAAGAGTGAACAGTACTGTGTTAATTCTAGTCAAAGTGATTTTTATTTCTATCTAGCCCACTTAAGGAAGTGATATATTTTTTATTCCCATCTAGCCCACTTAAGGAACTGATATATTTTTTATACATCTAAAAGTGCCATTGGCTATAATCACTTTGATTTTTGTTATTTTCTTGCCTCTCCATAACTTAACACTAAACCTTATTCTTCAATTTCTATCAAAATATTTAAAAGACTCTCTGAAATATATTTGGAATTTCTGGGTACCATTCATTGAGTGCTTACCACATGGCATCTATTGTACTAAGCCTTTCATCTTATGTGCTCTACCACACGAGATGAGATGAGTATGTCTTATTATCCTCATTTACCAGATGGAGAAGAGCTCGGAGGAGAGAGAGTGAACAAATTACTCTCCAATGCCAAAATGACAGTATGTGGTAGAACAAGGATTGGCACCCAGGTCTGGCCAGCTCCAGTGCCCATGACATTAACCACTTCTCATGATTATAATGCTTCCAAAAGTCAGGTCCTCCTCTAAGAACTTTACATATACCTACTCTTTTAATCTTTACAACAGCCTATAAAGTGGAAACTATTATACCCACTTGCAAATAAGGAAACTGAGGCCAGGAGAGGTTAAGTACTGCCAGCAAGTTATGGGGAAGGCATTTGATCCTGTGCTGTCCAAATCCTAAGCACATGTTATTAACCACTACACCAACAAAAGTGTACCCAAAAAAGCACAGTATATTTTGAAGACACAGCAATATATCAAATTTTAAGATAAAATCAAAATGTATCTCTAATACTGCCATAGCATTAAAAACAATGAGTCATAATTAATCAGAAACTTTGCATAGGAATCCATCTTTAAAACATTTCAATATTTTAATGACCCAAAAGCAGTCTTCCAAAATTATATTTTAATTTATACAAGACAATTGCAAAGATGGGCCTTTGAAACTTGTACTCTTTTACTGCATACTCTAAAAAATATCAAGTTAAAATTGATTTTTAAACTTTCACTTAAAAAAGGGTTAATCAATTTAAAGATTTGTTATGCTATCAGGAATAGATGAAAATGTAAACTAATTCAAATGAGTGTTGAGAAAATAGAAAGTAAATGGTTAATAGTTGATGAAGTGTTTGCAGACTGTAAAAAGCAAGAAGGAAATTATGACTAATTCAGCTGCAGACAGAATTAGCTAAAAGAGAAGGTGTGTATTTGTCTAAATCTAGGCTAAAAGTCAAGTTTGAAGATATACGGAAATTCCATTTTCCTGTCGATGAAACAAGTAAATTAATGATTCTGATCTTGAAATATATGCTGCCATTCACATTTTACTTCTTCAGTTGAAAATGTACAAATAATTTAAAATAAATTTTTCCATAAGAATGACACATTCATAGGAAAGCATTCAATGTTTATCATCATCAAATTTTATTCATTGACATAACCATCTCTAAGAGTTTCCAGTGAAGATGAGGAACACTTGTGCTTACTTTTGAGAAAGGAATGAGATAGATACAAATATTCTGATACCAGTCATTATCTTAAAAGCCAAGTTGTATATTAATTCACATTTATAATGTGAACTGGGAAGGGAAGATAGGAGGTAAGTTTATGCTAGTGTTAAGTTTTTAACAGGAGTTGAAAGATTCTCTTAAATAATTCAATCAGCCTCACTTTAAAGCTTTGAGTTTTAAAGGAATAAGAGGGAGAATTCATCTGAATAAAGAACTCTTTAAAAAAAAAACTGGGAAATGATAGCATTAAAAATTGTGAACACACAGAGGCCACCATGAATGCTTTTTTTTTTTTTAAACCATATTATACTATATGGCTTTAAAGTAGAAAGCATTGTAAATGGAAGAGAGAAAGAAAGCAGTTTCTCCCATGCAGAGAAGTTAGCTGGGACCCATCACAAGAGAAAATAATGTATTATATTTGTTACATAATAACAGAAAATCATCCAAAATGGTAAATCAAAAGCTGGAACTAGGAATCCAGGGAAATTATATATGATTGTGGAGATCTGACACCAAGAAAATTTCATGCTGTGTTCTCTTAATTTAAAAGAGAAAGACAGAACCCGGTTAAACAGTAATTGTTGCATCTGATGACCAGGGAGCAAACACATTTTTAAATATTTTATGCTTCTTTAAATGGTGCTCTAAATATTTCTTTCTTAGAAAATTATAGAAAAATAAAACAGGTAAAAGCAGAAAGCAATATAAAGTCAACTAAATCTCAATACAATTGTGTCATAAGTGAAATCCAATACATAAATCTATTAGATTGGCTGTAAAATAGTAACCAACCAGATATGAGATGAATTTAAAACAAAATGACTCAAGGAAGGTTAAAAGTGAAATAACAAAAAAATACTAATAATATTTTTAAAAGTTGGGTTTGTAGTATTAGCATCAGGCAGTTATGAAGTCAAAGCAAAAGGCATTAAAGAAAAAATGGAAAAGTTTAAGTGATATATAATACAATTCACAATAAATCTCTCTCAAGGATCTTTATCCATCAAATAACAGTTTAAAAACTCAAAAGGCCTAAGCTGCAGAAAGTATAAATAGATACAGAAAAACCACAACACCTAGCTCAGCACATGATAGACTGAATAGAGAAAAAAGTAAGTTAGGATATAAAAACCCTAAGTAACAATACTGTATAATTTATAGGTAGACATTAAATTCAATATCCTCAAAAACTTACTTTTCAAAAATTCCTTAAACATTTGCATAAATTTCCCATATGTTAAGCCACAAAATTTCAGTGAACTCTAAAATATAGAAAGAACACAGAACTCATTATCTGATCACAAGACAAAAAATTAGAAGTCAACAAATATAGAAAAAAATCTTCACAACCACCTAGAAATTAAAAACTCTAATTAAGCAATTTTGCAGTAAAACCAAAGTTTTAGGATATTTGAAATCTATAGTAATGACAATGAAAAAAATAAAACAATTCTTAAAGAAAGTTTAGCCTTGTATAAAGATAATTGCATAAGAATGAATGAAAATAATTGAAATATATGTTGAAAGCTGGGCTCAGTGGCTCAGCCTGTAATCCCGCGACTTTGGGAGGCTGAGGTGAGTGGATTGCCTGAGCCCGCGGGTTCGAGACCCACCTGGGCAAGCGAGACCTCATCTCTACAACAAATAAAAAAAAAAAAATTAGCCGGGCGTGGTAGCGCGCGCCTGTAGTTCCAGCTACTTGGAAGGCTGAGGCGGAAGGATCGCCGGAGCCCAGCAGGTCGAGGTTGCGGTGGCCGGGAGCGGCCACTGCACTCCAGTTTGGGCGACAGAGCGAGACTCCAACTCAAAAAAAAAAAAAGAAATATATGTTGAATGCAAGCATTTGGAAAAAAACACACAATTAAATAACATGACAAGGAAAAGATAGCTCAATAAAGTTTTTTGGTTGAAACCAATAGACCCAGTGTTATATTCAGGCAGCTTATACATTTATCAGAAGACATCATGAAGCTTATCAACCCACAAGCAGGACCCACAAAACAGGTCTAGAAGCTCCACAAAGAACAACATAAAAAAAAAAAATCACAATACTGAACTGAACATACAGTCACCACAGCGAAATATGGAAACTACTGTTTGTACCATCCAATCTGCCCTGGATGTGAACACTACCACTCTTAGAATGAATCCCTAATGGTGCCAGTTTCATAGTGAGTTTCTGATTCAGTCTGCTGTAGGCCCATCTGATTAGAATTAAGGTCACATGCTGTGCTGTGGTTAAAATGTGTCACTCTCAGATTCATATACTGAAATCTAACCCCCAATGCAATAGCATTAAGAAGTGGGATTTAAGAGGCGATTGTGTCAAGAGGTGATTAGGTCAGAAGGGTGTATCTCTCATGAATGGGATTAGTGCCTTCATAAAGAGGACCAAGGGAGAATGTTTGCCCCTCCACCATGTGAGGATCTGCCGTGCCTTGATCTTGAACTTTCAAGTCTCCAGAACTGTAAGAAATAAATTCAGTTATTTATAAGTTACTCACTCTGTGGTATTTTACTATGATATCATCAACAAGCTGAAACATGCTGTAAGGAAATCTGGGAAAGCAACCATCTACCTGGCTTTAATTCCCACAATATTAAGAACTAGCCAAACATAGACAGTGTATTCAATGACAGCTCAAAAATATGGTAAACATTCATCACTGCCCACTGCATTATCTGCCCAGCATTAACACATATCTTTCCAAACCTAAACTTCTAAATACTACATCAATAAAAACAACTTAACATAATGCAAGATAATGCCACTATTTCTTATAAAATGAAAGCAAGCGCACCCTCTCAGAAAAGACAATTCAAGACTTTTTAAATTACTAAATATAAACCAGCAGACAAACAGGGTTGGAAATACAATATTTGAGAGATGGACCACTCCCACTTGAATGCCTCCATTCTAGGACTCATATATTCTGGATCCTGAAGAAACAGGACTATATCTTGGTTCTTTGCTTAGAATGTATATGACAAGCCATAAGACACCTTACAAGGGGTCTCCCAGGTGGCACCAAATCTAAATCTTCAATTGACCATTCTACCAATTCATATTGCAGATTCTTTTGGAATTATTATATGATAAGACTTATGAATTCCTATAAACATTACCTCATTGCCTGACTTATTTCACTGTGAAATGCATTTTTGAATCAGATACAATGACTATAATTAGATATTTAGTCAATCCATAGATAGTGGCAGGGAAAGTGAATCAAAACTGACTTTATTCCAAGAAAGAAAATATGATTTCCCCTTTTAACTTGGAAGGTTTCCAACATATTCACAAGCTGATTGGGCATAATTGATTGCTGCTGCTATCAAATGCAGCACGTAGTGGTAGTACTACCAAGTTAGTCTGGATGAGGAAAAATTCTTCTTATTGAACCCAAGCAAAGTCTCTTTCCTTGCCATATACCCACTGAACAAGCCTCATAGTTGTATAGGAAAAGTAATTGACTGACAGTCACAAAGTTGGGCATCTTGTTCACCTGGATATGGAAAACCTATTTTGCTGTGGAGGTCTTCTTGTAGACATTCATATATTAATAAGACATAAATATTCTCACATGTTGGATCTACTACTTATTTTGCACAAAGTCATTGTTACCAGTCTTCCTATGCTACTTCTCCCAAGTCCCAGATCATTTGGTCAATCATGAACCATCCCATAATTTGGTATATCTAGTTTCTTACCTCAAGTCATCCCACTCCACAATTCTTATAATTAGCACTGCTTTCATTCAGTTCAGTCTCTATAGCCACAGCTTATCCTAATGTTTCACTTTCCATCTGACTTTATCACAGGAGGAAGTTGTAGGAATGATACTCCACAACAGATGTTAGTTCCTCCTTCCCATTTAGCACCTTCTAACGAGTTAATAACCAGCTCCAATATTCGACCCTAAGGAAATTCTCTTTAAGATTACTTCTAGTACCAGCTGTCTTAGTCTGAATACTTAGAAAACAGAGCCTATGGCTTATTTGAAATTATGCCGTCAAGGAATAAAATATAAGGGAACAAAGGTGAAATAAAAAAGGGTGTAAGGGAAGGAGGGAGAGCTAATAAGAGGATGAAGGGTTTTGCTGTTGTTGTTGTTGTTGTTGTTGTTGTTGTTTGAGTTGGAGTCTTATTCTGTCACCCAGGCTGGAGTGCAGTGGCACACTCATGGCTACCACAGCCTCCACCTGCTCGGCTCAGGCGATCCTTCCATCTCAGCCTTCTAAGTAACTGGGACTACAGGCGCACCCACACCCTGGCTAAT
>CAUYQG010293769.1:0-27530 GCA_963574415.1 Tarsius wallacei | reverse complement strand
GGGGCACACCTCATCAACAAGGGTACCTGCATAATGAACATTTGTATACCTAACCCTGAATTGTACCCCACATCTTTAAAATTAAAAAAAAATTTTAATATCACCCATAGCCACAAACAAACAAACAAAAATTAAAAAAATTAAAAGGGGTAACTCTGAAGAAAGAAATAGTCATAGACTGTGATATGCAGTAGTAAAACATATGTGGCAAACTCAGATCCAGTCGTTCTCCTATGTAGAAATTCTGAGTGATACGAATGGTGGCAAGTTAGAAAGGGAGCCAGGTGGGGACGTGTGGGGGTGGGGGGTTCAGATAGCTGAGAGAGACTAGGAGATACTGGTGGCAGTGTTCTTTCAGCTGTGATTGCTTTACTTTTGAATCATGAAGCCACCCCCATCCTGACTTTTTCTTTGGTCACTGAGCTAAGAGGAGTCTGGGTGGTGAGGGTCTCTTCCACTGGGGCCCTCAGAGCTTCAGATTGCTTGGCTTTTGTCATTTGTGGATCAGCTACAGTAATTGTTCCAGAAACCTTCCTCTGGGGAACATAGGGGAGGAAAAAAATGACTTCCCTTCACCCTCCTAGGTTCTTTGGTTGAGCTACAAACTGACACAAGACTGACTGGTAGGAGAAAAACCATATTTAATTGTGAATGCACGCACAGGAGTCCCACAAAATGTGAGACTGGAGGAAGGGTCAGATGCTTGAAGTTTACGTAGCATCTTGAGCTACAGAAAGGAATTAGGGACCAGGGGCTTATGGCATGGGTGGTGGCACAGGTTATAGGCGCATGCGGCAAGGAAATGTGTGGTGGATAAAGGTTGTTTTATGCAGATAAAGTCTTTCAGGTAATAAAAGCTATCTCAGGGCAGCACTTCTTCTGATACATAGATTTCCTTTAGAGGTTTACTTTTTTTTCTTTTTTCTTTTTTAACATAACGACAGCTTTTCAGAACTACTCCTGTGTCTGCAGTTTCTCAGAATAACCAGCTCAAAATCTGCCCCCCAAAATCATATTTGGAGGTGGCATATCTGGTCTCCTCTAGTCATATTTCAGGGTGATTTGTTCTGAGCCTCAGCAAGATACACGTTTCATTTCTGAAAACTGCTTTTCCCGTCCTACTGCTCAGCTCTTAGGCCCAGGACTCACCCCTAGGCCTCGGCATCTTGACTTCCTAGGCATCTTGCTCGGGGTAGTAGATGTTTGGTGGACTAGAAATGCAGGGAGAAGAGGCAGGCTTGGTGTGTCAAAGATTTTTTTTAGAAGCAAACTAGAAGTGCAGTACAATGCCTGTGTTTTCCCGATGGTCACCCTCTGTGCTGCTCATTCCATGAGGCTTAAAGCTGATAACTAGGGGACAAAAGGGTTCTGGTAACAATTTATTTTTGTCTCCTGACAATACACACATAACTATTTTCTGCTGTGCTTGGGGAAACTATAACTGCGGATTAACTCTGACTCATCATTTTGGAGGGAAAAAAGATACGTGCAGCTGCTACATTTAATTCAACTTATAATTGAAATCCGCACATGCAGCAAACTTGTTACCCTTTTCAGGATGCATGAACCATGTGAAAATGAATTTGGCATAACTAGGCTACAGGCTATTAATTGAATTCCCTTGATCTGGATCTCTTTTTTTTAAATCAGTTTTTTTTTCTTCCTTGGCTGCCTGAAGATTGACCTCCATCATGAATGACACAGTCACTGTCCATTTGGGTCAGGAAGCTCAGAACCAACTGACCACTTCAGTGGAAACAGATGGTCTGAGATAGCTGTTGCCCTGAGAAGGCAATGGTACCTGGACAGGAATTTGGAGAAAAACTAGCCAGAATATACCAGACAACACCAGATGTCGTCTTTGTATTCAGAAGCAGAACTCATTTTGGTGGTGGCCAGATGACTGGCTTTGCTGTGATCTATGATTCTCTGGATTATGAAAAGAAAAATGAACCCAAACACAAGCTGGCAGGTATGGCACGTTGGAAAAGACAATGGCCTCAAGAGAACAGGGTCTAGTGCAGGAAGGGAATGAAGTCAGGGACTGCAGAGGCCAGCGTTGTCACTGGGGAAAGAGGAATTAAAGATTCTGCAGTGGCATCATCTGTGGTGATGGTGCAGCTCTTTCAACAGAAGATTCCTAAAGCAATTTCCCAGGACCTGCTGGAATAGTATAGAAGCCCAGCTTGTGAGTATGTGCGAGAAGTGTACATGCTTGTTTGTAAGTCCCTGGAAATTCAAGATTCTGCTTAGGAACTCACTAAATGGCCTTAAAGTGTTACAGTCTGAACTCAGGAGAGTGGGAGGAAAAGGCTGCTGACTGCACTCCCCCGTGGCCTCCCCCATGGCTCTGCCACAGCTCCTCATGTCTACAGGCAGGACCAGTGCCTGCATTCAGAGTCGAGTGGAGCCGGGCTTGGTGGCTCAGCCTGTAATCCCAGCGCTTTGGGAGGCTGAGGTGAATGGACTGCCTGGCCCGCGGGTTTGAGACCCGCCTGGGCAACTTGGCGAGACCTCCTCTCTACAATAAATCAAAAAATGAGCCGGGCGTGGTAGCGCGCGCCTGTAGTTCCAGGGACTTGGAAGGCTGAGGCGGAAGGATCTCCGGCGCCCAGCAGGTTGAGGCTGCGGTGGCCGGGAGCGGCCACTTTACTCCAGTCTGGGCAACAGAGTGAGACTCCAACACACACACACACACACACACACACACACACACACACAAAGAGTCGAGTGGATATTCTAGCACTGCACTACCAGGAGGCTACTGTCCAGGTTTTTAACTTAATGAAGCTTATAGTGTTGTCTGTGTAAAGGACACACAAGACTTATTGCTATATTCAGATGCAGGGGGGGGTATAAAAATAAAAGAGGCAAAGATGCTTTGAGGGGATCTTGGAAGCCATAAAGTAAATTATGTTACAGATGATGAAAACAAAATCTGGGAGCGGTTCTAAAAGGCTCAGAATGGACATACTTTTGGCTGTGGATGTTCTTCAGGCTTTTCATGGGCCCGGTGACCATGTGGCTCATCATCCGAGTCGGTATGTTTGAGACAGAGGGGCTGCAGTTCACAATTAGGCTGGGACAAGAGAGGCTTGAGACAGGCCCCATCCCGGGCAAGCTGGGCATTGGTCACCTGTATTTAGGAGACTGCCCCAGAAGCTGAGGCTCTGGAGCTCAGGGTCCCCCTCAGGGGACTCTTACACAGTGCCCACTGCCAGGACTCCAAGCTTGGCTATGTCACTCGTCAGTGGGGTTATGATTTGGCAAATGACTTAGTCCTCTCAGTGTCTCCATGTCTTCATCTCAATATGGGAATAATCAAAGTAATTGCTTCATAGAATTGAACTCCTCAGTAACTGGCCCCTTAGAAAAATGACTGGCATACAGTCAATACTTGAACTAGCATCGTCATCATCAGATGACTCCTGAGCTCTCAAACACAAGACTAACAGGCCTTCAGCTGCAGAGGCTCCTACAAAGGGGAGCTCTAGTGGGTGCGAGAAGCAAATCACGACCCTCAGGTGTTAGCAGACATCACCAGATTGCCTCTGAGATGGGCTGGAGTCAGGGAAAGCCATGGTAGATAAAAGCAAGGACACTGGAGTTGGAGTCCAGCATTAGATGTGCAAACACTGGAACCAAGTTCAATGCTGCAGGCAAAAGGCATGAGTGCAAATCCTCATCTTCCATGTGAGAAACAGCTGCGTGGCCATGTGGCTTTGGCAAGTCACTTGCCTTTTTCCACCTGTAAAATGAAGGTAGAGTGTTTGCCCTCTCGTATCATGGGGTTATTTACAGGTACAAATGAGATATTTGTGTAGAAGTGCCACGTGCACCATAAAGAGGTAGGAGTTAGGCAAATGCCGGGTTTTATGAGCATGTCCTTGTGAAACTAAATAAGACCGACGCCTGTACTCCCTCTTCTCTTTAGAACCAAACTCTTTTTTGTTTGTTTTTTTGTTGTGAGTCGCAGCCTCACTCTGTGGCCCAGGCTGGAGTGCGGCGGCACCAACATGGCTCGCCGCAGCCTTGGCCTCAGCCTCCCGTGTGGCTGGAACTACAGGCACATGCCACCACACTCCGCAAGTTTTTTATTTTTATTTTTTGGCGTTGCTGTGGTCCCACGGTTGCGCAGGCTGGTCCTGAGCTCCCGGACTCGAGCAGTCCACCCACGGTGGCCTCCCGAAGGGCCGGGATCACGAGCCTGAGCTGCGGAGCCTGGCCTCAGCCGAGCTCTTTGTGCCGTTCTGGAAAGTTCCCTGTAGAGGCTGCGCCGCCTAGTGATCCTTCCCTGCCTCCCCCCTGCGGACTCTTCTGCGCAGCTCCCAAGCCCCAGGCCTGAGGCGAGTTGAAGACACAAGCTGGGTTTGCTCTGTTAGCCCTCCTGGAGGATTCCTGTGTTTCTTTACGTCTGTAGATGTTATCACATATAGGCATATAATTAATGTATGTACCTGGTATCTGGTAGACGCTCTGTGAGTGGAGCTATTTTTGTTCTTTCCCAGGCTTTGGCCCCTCTTATCTAAGTTCCAGGAGCACTTTGGACACGTTCTTTGTTACAGAGTGTGTTATGTTTTGTGTATCTATTAGCTAGCACTCTTCTGAATGCAAGTGCCAGTAACCCAACTCAAAATAGCAGAAGCAAAAAGTGAATTTTAAGGAAGTTGGGGCGTCTTACAAAGTCCAAAATAAGAATGTGGTCGCCCATCAGGTGTGTCTAAAAACAGAGGTTTGGGGTGGGCACAGTGGCTTCCACCTGTAAGCCCAGCACTTTGGGAGACCGAAGACAGGAGGAAGCTTGAGGTCAGGAGTTTTATACAAGCCTTGGCAACATAGCAAGACTCTGTTTCTACAAACAATAAAATAAAATAGCCAGGTGTTGTGGTGCACACCTGTAATCTCAGCTACCCAAGAGGCTGAGGCAGGTTGGTCACAGTAGTTTGAGGCTGCAGTGAGCTATGATTGTGCCACAGTACTCCAGCCTGGGCATTAGAGCAAGACCCTGTCTGTAAATTATCGTCATCATCATAAATAAGTAGAGATCAAAACAGAGACTTGAACAGTGTTGGCACTCGGTTTCTCATCTCTGTAAATCTAGGCTCCCTTCCTTCCCTTTCTTTCTTCAGTCTACACAGCAAAACTTTAGCTGCTCTCTGCCCTAAACTTTATGATTTGCTGTGTCAGCCCCTGGAAACTCCCCAGGCTCTCTTGGCCCAAAGTCTGAAACTGCCAAGGAAGAGTCATTCCATTTGAACCAGTCACTGGTGACTGGGGGTTAGTGGAGGTAATGGGGGTAGTTACCTGGTACAAAATCATGCTCCTCTAATTACGGGAAGTGAGCAGAGGTACAGTGCCTAGAAATGGGATAGTTAGGAGATCAAACAGCTCTCCAGTACCGCATGATTATCGATTTATGTGTGGGTCTCCACTCCAGACTTTCACTCCAGAAGAGCCAAGAGAGGAACTGTCCCAATGTGCACCTGTCCCAGGGCCTTGTGAGTGCCAATAGCACATGATTCTCATAATGGAATAAGAGCAAATAACTTGAGCTTTATTCTTATAAGGAAATAACCAACAAATAGCAAACAAAAATGCTTTAACTGCTTAAATGAAAACCATTCATTGTATGGTCATTTTAAAGCTCATACTTTCCCCCCGATTTTTCCAGATTGTTCTGGTATTGCCATCTAACTACAATATTGTTTGAAGGTGTTTCTCTATAATGGTATGGGGGTAGGAAAACCTTCAGCTAGTTACTGCAGGGAACTGAGCCAAGCTTCTTGGCTGTAAGAACAATTCCTGGGGGTGGGGACCATTTGGAATTTGTAAAGTGACAGTTTCATAATGCCTTTATTCCTTTTTTTTTTTTTTTGAGTTGGGGTCTTACTCTGTCACCTAGGCTGGAGTGCAGTCGCACGCTCACAGCCACTGCAGCCTTGACCTGCTGGGCTCAGACGATTCTTCTGCCTCAGGCTTCCAAGTACCTGGAACTACAGGCACGCACTACCATGCCCGGCTATTTTTGATTTATTGTAGAGACAAGGTCTCGCCAAGTTGCCCAGTCTGGTCTTGAACCCCTAGGCTCAGGCAGCCTTCTCACCTTGGCCTCCCAAAGTGCCGAGATTATAGACTTGAGCCACCGCACCCAGCCATATGCCCTTATTCTTGAAGAACAGTGACTAGATGTGTGCCCTGTAGAAGGCCCATGGACTCCTCAAGAAAGTGAGCAAAGGCAGTTGGGTGTGGGAGATAAACGCGGCTTCCTTCTTCCCTGCTTAGTCCTTTCTGAGGCCTGGGCTGACGGGAGTGATGTGACTTGCCATGAGAGAAGAAAAGTGTGGGAGGTCTCTATGGCTGTCTACAGCCCCCTTGTGTTTCATTCCATCCCACAAGCAGGAGCCGAGCTGGCACGAGAGGTCTCTGGGCACAGCATAGCTCAGAGTAGCTTATGTCATGCTGCCGACAGCGCTGGGAGGTCAGTGGGAACACTGCCATTACCTGAGAGCCCTGTCTGGGGCAGGGCTGGCCACAAAAGGATCTTGGCTCCTGCTGGTGGGCAAGGAGTTGCAAGTGTTTCTCTGCAGTTTACCACTGGAGGCTGTTCTGTCGCTAATATCCTTTCAACTCTAATGACTCAGAGGGAACCTTAAGCCCATGCCTGTATTAGGAAGAAAGGCGGTCAAGGAGTATGGTGCAAGGACAGGGATTGACCTTGGCTTGGCGGCTGCCTGCTGAGAGACTCCCTGCCCTGTTCCACTCCTGGAAATACTTGTCCACCCCAGACAAAAGAAGGCATGATATGCCACTAAGAACATTCCCAGGAATAATTGTAGACTAAAATTTTACCTGTGGGAAAGTCTATATAAATATATTTGCATAGATTTGCATAATACCAGCTACCTTGAAAGGAAATCCATTGCTCCTGAATCATTTTTGGCAAGTTAGGCAGAAAGTAGGACAGAGATTATTATAACACAGGAGACCTGGCTGGAGGAAACCCACTGAGCACTGAGTAGACAGGTTTCCTGTAAGGGAAAGGCGGCCAACCTAGGATCCCTACCATTTTGCCTCCGAAACTTTGGCATACTTTTGAAGACCAGGAAACATGCTGCGTGAGGCTGTCGATCTGGAAATGACACAGCAGTCTTGGCCTCCTCATTTGGCCTGTGCTCGTGCTCAGCGTTAGCACTGCATCGCCCCTCCTCTGCTGGTTGCAGTTTTATGACCTCTTTGTGACCAGCCTTTCTGCTGATGCAGAGCGTGTGTTGGGAGGAGAATGCAGACAAGTATTGGAGCTTGGCATTTGGGGCTCCATGGGAAAAGGACACATGGAACAGTAAAGAAATGCCATGATTATGGCCCTTCAATGACTGAGTGATGGCATGGGGGAGGCATGCAGCCTTGCAGTGAACCATTCTGTAGGGAGTACAGCTGCCATTGGTAGGGAAGCTTCATAAAAAGGATGTCTGATTCGTTTTGAAATTGCCTTCAGAACACAGCAGTCTGATTCCAGACTGCTGTAAAGAAGAGGTCTCACACTAAAACATTTACGTTCCATTTGTTAGCATTATTTACCTTGGATTACATTTAGGCAGCTCTGCCAGAAAGAACCCTCGTCTAAACTCTTTTCTGCTTTTTGGCTAAGACAATTTTGGGGGCCACATTAGGGAGAGATTTTAAAATGCAGAATGTAATAGTAGCAAATCTCATTTAGTTATTTATTAACATTTCCTCACCTGTGTAATCTCGTTCTCTCCAATAAAACCCCAAGAACATCTCTCCTCTTCTGTCAGGACTGGGAGCGGAATCACGAAGTCATGTCTGTTACTAACGCTGTGTGCAGCCAACTCAACTCCAGGGCATAAAAATGAATCGCAGGTGCTCTTTGGGGACAGGGCCTGGCTGTCAAGCCAGATGCGTATAGGGACAATTGCCAAAGATCTTGTAACCTAGAATGCAGCGGTTTTGCTGATTTATGGAAGCTGGTCTCTAAAGAGCACTCAGTAATCAAGTTTGTACTCCCAACCCCTTCCTGCTATGTTGAAGATGCTTATTTCCAGTGCTGCGTCTTGTACTGTCCCCAGCAGATCGGTTGTGACGTTGCATTTCACACCTCACTGATGGCATTCTGGAACTTTTTTTTTCTAAGTAGTCCATCTGTTTTCTTCCCAGGATTGTGACTTCGCAAGGTCTCATCTTTGCCGATATAGTCCAAGGGTCCCCAAGAATGAACAAATAGGTTACTAGTGCTTTATGCCAGCACCCAGGCAGGACAGGAATAACCTTGAGAAGCCATGAGCTTTGGCTCGGTTTTAAATCTTGATGGGAAGCCAGCACTTTGGGAGGCCTAGGTGAGAGGATCACCTGAGCCCACAGGTTCGAGACCCGCCTGGGCAACTTGGCGAGACCTCATCTCTACAATAAATCAAAAACTTAGCCGGCCATGGTGGTGCACGCCTGTAGTTCCAGCTACTTGGAAGGCTGAGGCGGAAGGATCACCTGAGCCCAGCAGGTTGAAGCTGTGGTGACCATAAGCATGCCACTGCACTCCAGCCTGGGTGACAGAGTGAAACTTCAACTAAAAAAAAAATCTTGATGGGAAAGTTCAGAAACAATAGGGAAATTCAATATATTTTCTCCCATGGATTAAAGTTGTGCTTCAGTCCTCCAGCGGACGTCTAGGCTCTCTGCAGATTTCCCTCGGGTAGTTTCTTACGACTCCCTCAGTCCCTGACACTTGCTCTCCCCATCACTGATCTTTTGCTGCAATGGCTCTCTCAGAGGTTGAACTCACATCTGTCACTTGGTCAGCTCGCCTCCAGCGGGAGGAGAGATGCAGCGAGTTGCATCGCAGCATCGGTGAGTCATGTCTCAGATCATGGCCTTTCCTAATGCTTTCCAGTTGTCTTGACAGGAATGGAAGGATTTTACCAAACTGGAGCTTGTGGCTGGGCTTCTGACTTACTCAGTTTGCCTGAAATTTTGACAAAAGCTTAATGGTCAAAGTTGGGATGGCAAATAAGTAAGTTTTTACTATTTGTTACTTTAAACTCCCAGAGGCAGACAGGCTAAATTGCTTCTTAGGTCCGCATGGTCTTCAATTCTCACCCACCCTGCACATATTAGAATTGAGGCAAATGAAAGCAATCTAGCGTTTCCCGTAAATCCTCCAGTTTGGGGGTAGAACAACACAGCAGCTTGATGCTATGTGCTTTGCTTCCTGGGCCTTCATTGCTGTACCAAGTATCAGACAGGTGGAAAAACACATTGTGATTTAAATGTAGCTTTATTCCACAAGAGCAAAGAGTGGATTTCTTTAAATAAATGGATTTTTAAAAGTTGGAGATTAGGCATATGTAATAAAGACCACATCATTATCAGTGTTACATAAACTTAAAAGAGAAATAAAGAGATAGAGAAAATTACCTTGCTGCTATTCGCACTGGCAAATAATTCAACATCTTTGTCGACTGTTGTCAGCATCTGAGTTCCAGGTCTGTTGTGGCTAATTTTTCTCTACATTATGCAATGTATTGTCCTGCCTTTCCTGCCTCAGAATTTTTTACTGAATGCTAGACATTGTACATTTTACTTTGCTGGGTATTCTTGAGCTTTGTCCTGGCACGCAGTGTGATCCTTTCCTGTCTTGCTGTGTGGATGCGTCAGGTGGCCCCGAGCAGGGCTCATCTAGAAGCACTTTTTCCCTTCTGTGTTTCCTGTCAAGAGGTTTTCATCTGGCTGGTAGGAACAGACCCTCCCCTAGGTCCTATGTGAGCACCAGTCACTTTTCCTTCTAATCCGCTCACGTGGCTCTCTCTGGCCTGGGGTGCTTCCTTACACACATGCGCTGATTGGTGCTCCACTACCTGGTTGAGGCGCTCTCTCAGGTACTCTGACCTGCGAGTTCTGGTCAGCTTATTCTCCCTGGGCCCTCGGCATTATTTTCAGACTGCAGGGAATCTGGCAGGCTCCACCCGGGTTCCCCTCGCTACACTGCAGCCTGGAAACTTTCAGAGCACTACCTGGACAATCATGGGGCTCACCTTCTGAGTGTCCCCCCTCTCAGGAATCACTGTCCTTCACTGCCTGGTGTTTGGTGTCTTACAAACTGTCGTTTCACATATTTTGTCCATTGTTTGCTTGTTTCATGCAGGAGGGAAAATTCGGTACCTGTTACTCCATCTTAGCTGTATGAGACCTTTGATTATATTTTTTCCTTTCCTAGCACCAGAAAGTTTGATGCAGGCATTAGAAGACTTGGATTATCTGGCGGCACTGGATAATGATGGCAATCTTTCTGAATTTGGAATCATCATGTCAGAGTTTCCTCTTGATCCACAACTCTCCAAGTCTATCTTGGCATCTTGTGAATTTGACTGTGTAGATGAAATGCTAACAATCGCTGCCATGGTAACAGGTACTCCTTAATGACTGTTCTTTTGTATTGCAAATCTGTACCAGGTATAGATTTGAATTAGATCCATTTGAAATTATATTTCCAGGAGTGCATAGCAGAGACAGTGATCAATTCATTTAACCTTCTGAAATTATAGTATTTCAATCGATTAAAAGGAAAAATTATCTTAATATGAAAAATCTAATTCAAAATCCAGTGAATTTTTCCATCAGACATGTGAAAGCGTCCCGAGTTTGCCGTTACTGAAGTAATCAGTGCAGATCAAGTCTTACTTTTTATTTCCTGCCAGCATCATTCTTCCTGGCTTGTATGTTTTAATTTATCCTAATACTGGCAGAACAGATCAAATGCTATTCTGCATTGGAAGCACAGTTCTAATTCCCCTCCTGTGTCTGGGCCTCCGAACACCCCAGGTTCTCCCGGCTCCCCCTGGAATACGAGCAGGATAGTAACTATGTTAAGTAGACGTTAGAAAGCAAACATACCAAAAAAGGAAAGAATTAGCGTGATTCACCCTGCGTCTCTTTGACTTCTAAGTAAACAAGAATCACTTATTTATTCAGAGGATCAAGACAGGAGCGGTTCCACAGTCAGTCATGACCCCTCCCCTCTGCATGTTATGTTGAAGCGAAATGTCTTCATTGTTGCTGTCTGACCTTTCGCATTTTAAAGCTCCAAACTGCTTTTCGCATCTGCCGCACGGAGCTGAGCAGGCTGCATTGACTTGCTGGAAGGCATTTCTCCATCCGGAAGGCGATCACTTCACCCTCATCAACATTTACAAGGCCTACCAAGACACCACTCTGAATTCTACCAGTGAGCGTAAGTGAATGCTCGGAAATGACCTCCTCATTCCACCTTCCTTTCCCCAAACAAGGCTAAGTTCTTGGGAGTTACTCATCAAACACTCTTCTCCAGCCCCACCGGCCTCCTGGATGTTAAGGCACTCACGGCTTTAATGTGCCCCCAGGTCCCTGAGGGCAGGAGGTACGCTCCTCCCGCTCCGCTGCGGTGTGATGCCGCGGCGTGCCTGCATCTCCAGAGTGCAGCACGCTACTCAGTCATCCTTCAGCATTCGCCGCTTGGGGCGTGAGCACCGGAGAACACAGAGACTTTGTACCACGTGGGCCTGAGGAGGAGGACAAGGCACAGAGATTACATGCCTGCTGTATCCGAGTTGTACTGTGTGCCTTCCGTGTCACGACACATTTACTGCCCACCCAAGAGGCTCCAGTATTCGACACCTGTGCAGAACAGACTGGTGCGGGAGGGTAGGCTGCAGAGAGAGCAGAGGATGTCCAAAAAGCAGGATGGTGTGTGTCAAAGCATAGTGGCAAGTCCTGTGTCTTGTGAGGACTGTCACAGGAGGGTGCCCAGTGGGAAGCAAACAGGAAGGTCCTATGCAGTCAGAGACCAGAGAGTCTCCAGGACTGAGGGCAGAGCAGTGTGGCAGACGACAGAGCTGCCCGAGAAGGGCAGCCAGCAATCCTTCCTAAAAGGAAGATTTTTCTCACCTCTGTCTTCCATGAAGTATCTTTTGCTCTGAAAGATGGTGCGAAAAATATCTGAAGTGACGTGAAAAATATGACAGCAATTTGAAAGGCAGTAGAATCATATACAGAGCAAGGAGTTAGTGTTTCAAAACTAAGAAGTTGTCAGCGAAGCCAGAAAATACATGGGAATTTGGTGGCATCTTGTGAGAGCGTGCAGAACGGGTGGACTTGTTGGTCCAAGAGGGCCTAAGTGGATAGCATGGTTAAACAAGAGTCTTCTGCCCACTGCCAAGGCCATGTGCAGTCCCAGGTCCATCTTAAATAACTACAGATGGCAAAAAAGAGTAACTTCAAACTGAACAGGTATCTAAATCGTGATACAAAAGTTGCAGCTAGAGTAGAGAGATGAGCTTAACTGTAACATAACTCCCAAGTCAGTCTAGTAGTAATCCTTTTCTTGTCATTAAATAAAATATGAGATATCCTGAGATCAGAGGAATTTATATTAGAGGCTTTTTTCTTCCAAGTTTGCTTAAATGTAGCCATGAACATGAGTCAAAATGTTGACCTTACACAATTGTCTCTGCCCCTTGTGAGCTACAGATCAAAAGAGAGACACCTTCAGTCGGCATTAGAAAATTTCCACAGTTGGCTGGAATCACAGAACCTCAGTAGGCGATGTAGGTGGTGTCAGTGGTACCGTATCCCTTCCTGGCAGGGCCCTGGACAGCTGACCTCACAGCTGCCAGAGATCCTTCTCTCTGCTGCCTTCCTACGGCTCGCTCACGTGGCCTTTTTCGGAGGAGCATGCATAGCACCTTCTTAGATGGCACCTTCCAGCCCTGGGCTCTTTAGAGCTTATGACAGTTCGTTTGTAAATAGCCTTGTGCTCTTCTTTCTCCTAGACTGTGTTGAAAAGTGGTGTCACGATTACTTCCTCAACTGTTCTGCACTCAGGATGGCAGATGTTATCCGAGCTGAACTCTTAGAAATTATCAAGCGAATTGAGCTTCCTTATGCAGAGCCTGCTTTTGGCTCCAAGGAAAACACTCTCAATATAAAGAAAGCTCTTCTGTCCGGCTACTTTATGCAGGTAAAAAGGAGACGACTGCCTTGGCACAGGCTTCCCCGCATTCCACACATTCGGGACATTCTGCCAGGAGTCTCTCACTCAGGGTGATGGCTGCATTGATGTTAACGTTAAATAAAACTGAAAATCCATGTTTGGTATTTAAATAAAGACTTGATATTTAAATACACTTCCTCTCAAGGGAATAAAAGGCCAGGCCAGAATATGTTAACTTTGTCCAAAAGGACAAAAGATCTTCTTCATTACAGAAAGGAAGCAAAACATCAGATATAG
The DNA here is from genome assembly GCA_963574415.1 of Tarsius wallacei. Taxonomy (NCBI): domain Eukaryota; kingdom Metazoa; phylum Chordata; class Mammalia; order Primates; family Tarsiidae; genus Tarsius; species Tarsius wallacei. The sequence goes on along the minus strand of CAUYQG010293769.1, from coordinate 14,254 downwards.
TCCCTCATCTCACCTGTTTGTGAACAGCTCGATTTAACTGGCGATGCTGATGCCCAACAAGTAAAAGCACTGTCCTGTCTCATTTGTTTCTTCTCCACAGGAAAAGCTGGCTAATGTAGTTCCTTTAAAGTAACTCATATTACAGAATATGCTCTTCACATCACAGGATGAGAAGTATTGCAGTTTCCCGCAAAAACTCTAAAGTAGTCTTAATGGAGAAAACAGACATTTCAGCATAGATTATCTTATAGGTAAATAAAAAGTTTCTTACATCACAGGGTTATTTGTGAGCTAAACATGAAGTATAAAGTGCTTGCCATGTAAGTGTATGTCAACTACAGTATGGCAGGTATGCTAAGTTGTATTTCATGACCAAACTGTTAACGTGACAGCTGCACTGTTCTAGCAGTTAGTTAACATCACTGTCTCAAAGTTTTGGAAAACCATGTTTATAAGGCTTATTTTCTACATCTGAAAATAGGAAACGTGGGTGGCAATTTTTAGTTTTAACAAAACGGTATGAAACACCTTGGAGTGTTTTCAACAAATGTGTTTGCATGCTGTCTCCATATTAACGCAAACCCTTTTCTCTTTAAAACTCTGCCTTTAGATTGCTCGGGATGTTGATGGGTCAGGTAACTACTTAATGCTGACACACAAGCAAGTTGCTCAGCTGCATCCCCTGTCCAGTTACTCCGTCACCAAGAAGATGCCAGAGTGGGTCCTCTTCCATAAATTCAGCATATCTGAGAACAACTACATCAGGATTACCTCAGAAATCTCTCCTGAACTGTAAGTTAAGTGGAGGAGAAAGGGGTTTCTTTTGAATTCACACTTGTAAGGATAAGTGACAAATTTGGCTTTTATTACATTTTCTGGTATAGAAATTTATACTGGTACCAATTTTAATTCATGTCAAGAATATCAAATAAGGGCAGGTCCCTGTGGCTGATGCCTAGGAAATATCCCTGCCAGTGAGATTACAGCATAAAGAGAAGATGGTGAAAACAGGAAAAACAAAGTACCATGTATCTTTTTAAGTTGGGGTCTCACTCTGTGGCCCAGGCTGGAGTGCAGTGGCATGATCACGGCTACCACAGCCTCGACCTGCAGGACTCAGATGATCCTCCCACCTCAGCCTCCCAAGTCGTTGGGACTACAGGCATGCACCACCACACCCAGCTAATTTTTTGATTTATTGTAGAGACGAGGTCTCACCATGTTGCTCAGGCTGGTCTTGAACCCTTGGGCTCAGGCAATCCTCTTGCCTTTGCCTCCCAAAGTGCTAGGATCACCGGTGTGAACCACTATGCCCAGCCCAACACTGTCTTTAAGAGGAACAGAATGCTCGAGAAAAGCACTGTTTGCAGGTGTGCCAACCTGGAGGCACAATGAGCTTAGCCAGCTTTCAGAGCAGACGAGCCATCGCAACTGAAGCTGGTGGGAAGGGAAGGGAGGGGAGGTTGGAGAGAGGCGGGCCCGAGAGGGTGCGGTGCTTTGTGGGCTGCACGGGGTTTGGATTGTGTCCTACGTGCAGCACAGCAAGGGGAGCGTTTGAAGCCAGTCACGTCTTCGGCCGGGCTCGGTGGCCCAGCCTGTCATCCCAGCGCTTTGGGAGGCTGAGGTGAGTGGACTGCCGGAGCCCGCGGCTGAGACCCACCCGGGCAACTTGGTGAGACCTCATCTCTACAATAAATCAAAAATGAGCCGGGCGTGGCAGCGTGCGCCTGTAGTTCCAGCTACTTGGAAGGCGGAGGCGGAAGGATCGCCGGAGCCCAGCAGGTCGAGGCTGCGGTGGCCGCTCCCAGCCACTGCACTCCAGTCTGGGCGACAGAGTGAGACTCCCACTCAAAAAGAAAAGAATAACATCTTCTCTAAATAGCTTTACAGACACTCTAGCTGCTGAGTGGAGAAGAGAAAGGAAGGGCAATAGCGAGAGTGGGAACTGGTCTCGCAGAGGCTCCTGCAGACTCTGGATCCCTTCTGAAGGTGCCACCACTCCTCGGGCAAAGTGATGTTCCAGGCAGCCGCCGAGAGGAACTCACAGGTGTCTGGCTTAAGCAGCTGGATGGGGCGTGGTGCTAGATGGGAAAAAACAAAGACACCCACCCAGAGCTCTCCTGAGCATGTGATCTCATGCTTCTCCCATGGTGACGGGCCTCAGGGGAAGTGCTCGTTTCAGTGAGATACTGAGGAGTTCCAGTTAAGTGCCAGTTCTATGTGCAGATGCTCCAGGGCCGGGAAGTGCCCAGACATGATGGTCGGTGTCTTGCCACCCCTCCCCCGACCACAGTCCAACCTTTTTGTTTTCAACAGGTTTATGCAACTGGCACCACAGTACTATTTCAGTAATCTGCCTTCTAGTGAAAGTAAGGATATTCTACAGCAAGTAATGGATCACCTATCCCCTATTTCAACAATGAACAAGGAACAGAAAATATGTGAGAAGTGCCCTGAAACTACTGAACAGAGATGCACTGTACAGTGACTCCCCACCAAACCCAAGGTGCAGTGGGGTCCCAAAGTTAGCCAGACGGCCAGCCTACTGGAGTGATGTGCAGATATTTAACGCAAAGACAGATAGCACACCCCCCCAAGATAGTCCTGAAAAAACACTTTGTATATTATTTTAAAATAAAAAATAGAAGTTTTTATTGTGTTCTTTAATACTCCATGTTTTTCTTCTTCTTGGAAAAGTTTTAAATCAACCATTCATAATTTGACCACAGTTTTAAAAAACATGTTTTGTAAATGTGTCACAGACACATGGAGCAGAATCCTACTTTTTGTAGAGGACCTTAATCTGAAAGTTATGAGTTTTTCAGTAAATCTCCACTGAGTATGTTAGTAACTTTACAAAAGCAGGCCAGTCACTGTCCAAGGGAAACGAGTTAAACAGATAGATGTTCTTTCAGTTTATCCGTGATTTCATTCATCTTGTCACCTGGAATTACCATCACAGTTCGCAAGGGCTTCATTGGTACATCATCCAAAGACCATCTGCCTCCCAGACAAGTGTCGATCTCCTCCTGCACTGAGTAGCTGAACTTCAGGATTGCCTTCTAAACCAAATAAGTAACCATTAATTAAAAATGTGGATAGCCCAAAAACAAAACTCATTTAGTCTACAACAAAGAATATTATGTTTGGCATGTGTTTAAATAAGAATGACAGCTAAAGGAAGCAAAACTCAGAATAAAATAAGCTCAAATGGGACATTTAAGCAGAAGTTATAAAACGCTTAGCAAGCAGGTTCTTAACCTACATGAGGAACGCGTTTAGTGGTGAGCCATGTCTAAGAGACGAACAAGAAGCTAAGTGATGTTAATCTCATTTCGTTGTCAAAACAATCTTGTAACAGGCAAGTGAAATTAAGCTGTGATAATTAACAAGAATTGTTCTTCAAACACTGGTCTTTTCTCACTTTCTAAACTGCTGAAGGTGGTTGTGTGAACACAGAGTAAGCTTGCCTAACCAGGCCCTCTTAAAACACCCATATGTACTTCCCTGAAAGGTCTACCTGAGGTGCTGAGGAACAATTTTTAAAAAAATTTTTTACTATTTATTTCCTAGAAAACAAGGGCAGAGCTGAGTCTGTAGTGCTCGAATCTTTGGTGGAACGTGTTAAAGGTAACATGATATCATCCAATTCCGGAAAATATGTGCCCCCTCAGAGTTACTTCAAGATTTCTGGGGGGATGACACTGTGAGAAAGAATATCCTCTGGTAGTTGGTTGTCCATCACGATACAAGCCACCTTTATAGGAAGAAAATGCTAGAAGTCCCACAAGTGGGATGACAGTCACGACCAAGGGTGGAGCAGCAGGGGTGCCCCAGCTTCCACACCAACTGGCTGTGTGACCTCAGATAGCTTCCTTCATCTTCCTCAGACTCAATGTCCACGTCTGTAAACCCAAGCTAATGTCTACTCACAGCCTGGTTTTATAATAAAAGATCTCACAAGCAGCACAGGTAAAAGCCAAATCATTTTTATCCAGGTAACTGTTCTTTTCTCCCTTCCCCCAGAGAACCAACAGTGGGGTGGGAGGCTGTGACCAGCCTTCTGCGTACCTACTATGTGCCGGGCACTCTGTTGGCTCCTAGCTCCTAAGGACCCAGAGAAGAACAGAGTGGCTACACTTGAAGGACTCTGACATAAAGTGGGGGAACAACACATTTTGATTATTCTCAAGAAAATCCTTATTTAAACAAAAAGGTGAAACAGGACAGTCTTACCTCATAGAAAAATTCTTCCTCTGCATTTGCAAACATTAACTCGTCTTTCTTTTGGCTGCTCCATTTCTTTTTGGAATTGTTTTTTCCTGCTTCCACAAATGTCTTACTAATCAGAAGATAAAAGTGGCACTTTCCACATGGCTTATTAGTTTTGTGTGCATCTGCTAGTTCTTTCCTGCAAGGCACACACACAGAGCAATCATCAGCTGGGTCAAGTGAAACCCATCAACAAACCGAGCACAGAGATTCTGCTGTGGTTCTGCCGTGACACAGGTTTGCTGAACAAACATTCTCTAGATACTTCTAAAGCAATTTTACTTAAGCTGTCTTTAGATTGATGATGCACTGCTTTTTATAACAGTATGATGCGTCTCTCAGATTACGCACCAAATGGTAGATATACAGCAACTGACAGGTGGGTCTCAGATCCGCCCAATGTAGCATCTCCGCTCTACCTGTGCAGAAGTTTAAAATTTATGAAAATTAAGCCGAGCATGGTGGCTCACACCTATAACCCCAGCACTTTGGGAGGCCAGGGTGAGAGGATTGCCTGAGCCCACGGGTTCGAGACCAGCCTGGGCAACTTGGTGAGACCCCATCTCTACAATCAATCAAAACATTAGCTGAGCGTGGTGGCATGTTCCTGAGTTCCAGCTACTTGAAGGATCGCCTGAGCCCAGCAGGTTGAGGCTGCAGTGGCTGGAAGCGTGTCACTGCTCTCCATCCTGGGTGACAGAGACTTCTACTCAAAAAAAATTAAATTAAATATATATATATATATATATTTTTTTTTTTAAGCCATGAACGATTTAACTGAAACACACAAAGGCATACAGCCACAACCAATGTTATCACAGTATGACTACTACAGCCTCTAACTGCTAGAGTCTGGAACTAATTTCTGACATACTGCCAAACTGCAGAGACACAGATAGCCCAGATTCTAGAAGAGTCAATGGAATGGCAATGAAGCCTTATTTTTTCCTTCTGAAAATTAAACATATCCCTGTGCATCTGGTTGCCCTGAACAAAACATAAAGAAGCTCAGAACAACCCAGTTCAGCTTTCCTTGTCTTTTTTCCCAAGAGACAGGGTCTCACAATGTTGCCCAGGCACAATCATAGCACACTGCAGCCTCAAACTACTGCCTCAGCAGTGATGCTCCTGCCTCAGCCTCCCCGGTAGCTGGGGCTACAGACGCACACCGCTGCACTTCGGCTTTCTTTTAACAGAGGATCAGGAGACTGCAGATCCCCCTCATGTAAACCCAAACAAATGTGAGCTCCAGTTGAGCAGAAAAAAACAAGAAAAACCTAAAAACACTAAGGCACCAGAAGTATAATCTAACTAGCAGCTGAGAGGAACACGGGAGAGGGAGATTTTTAAAATGCACTGAAATCCATAAAGGAAAAACAATAAACCGAAAGGTTTCCAGAATGTAGTTCTATTCCCACAACTAATTAAAGGCAAGCCACAACACAAGTGCTACAACCCCTGAGAAATAATATTCTGTAAAGAGCCCATCTACCCTTTGTCCTCTGTCTCAAAGCACAGGCAATACAACTCTTAGCTCAATATGCTAGAAGATGTCACAGCTCTTCTTGTATTTAAAATACTGGTGTAAATGTAAAACTCCTTCATTAAACAAAACAAAAACCTCGAAAAGGTAAAGACAGTATCAGGTTTCATCAGTTACAAAGTATACTGACGGAATTGAAGAATTTTACTGGTTTTGTTATTGTTATAACTGTTCAGTGTTTAATTTGTCACAGAAATCTATGTGAAGGTGAAATACGTCAATCAAATAAGGGTGAAAAGTATATATGAAATTCATCTACTTTTATACCATTTAAATCTGTAAGATTATTGTCACAATCAAAACTCTAAAAAGCCAGTTATTTCAAGGTATGCAACTCCTAGGATGTTTCTTCCACTCTCCTCACACTAAACTTGTTCAAGCCAAGGACAGAACTCTTTCTTTACCTACATATCCTATTCAAATCACATTTCTGAATCTACTTGGAAAAAAGCTCCTCTGCAGAGACATTTCCTCGGGTCTCTTACTGAAGTTGCTGGTGCATGGGCAGAGCAATCTGTGGAGGAACGTTAATGAATCTTTCACTTAGCAGAAGGCCCACGGGCTTGGTGGTGTCATTTAGAAGCTTGTCCAGCTGTTCAACCACGCTCTTTTCACAGCTCTTCTCACAGCCACTCAGAATCAACTCTTCAATTTGTTCAGCACACTGGGTACCCTAGAGAGCAGAGAGAAGGTTTTTATTACTTATAGGAGAAAACTTGAAAGTGAGAGCTACCAGTTTTTATCTTACAGGAAGGGGCAGTTTCCTGCAATAGCCTTTAAAATCCTGTATGCCTTCGTTATTGATTGCTTAAGTATTCCTCAAAAGCAACTACACCTGGTTATTTACCATCCCATGATCAACGATAAGAGTAACACTCAGGCACACTGGAATAGCAATTCTAGTCTATCTCATAAAGACAGATGGAAGAATTGAAGATTAAGAGTAGCCTTTGGGAGGTGGAGGCAAGAGAATTGCCTGAGCCCATGGGTTTGAGACCAGCCCGGGCAACTTGGCGAGACCTTGTCTCTACAATAAGTCAAAAAATTAGCTGAGCATGGTGGCACACGCCTGTGGTTTCATGAGCCTGCCACTGTACTCCAGCCTGGGTGACAGAGTGATACTCAACTCAAAAAAAAAAAAAAAAAAAATTATGTGCATTCGTGAAATCTTATGTAATCCTTTTTCAATATGAAGGTATTGTTGTTTTGAATAGCCTGTACCCAGTTAAAGTCATTTACTCCCTGTGGTTCAGAGAATCACCTGGGTTTGCAGTCGCTGGTGTTCCAATGCTGGGACTGATGCAGCAGCTATTTTATGCTGTCTTTGCCGCTGTTATTTGTGCTACTTGTGGATAATCTGAGACTTTGCTGCTGCCTCGACCTGCTGGGCTCAAGTGATCCTTCTACCTCAGCCTTCCAAGTAGCTGGAACTACAGGTATGTGCCACCATGCCCCACTAATGTTTTATTATTGTAGAAATGAGGTCTCACCAATTTTCCCAGGCTGGTCTTGAACCTGTGGGCTCAGGCAATCCTCTCACCTTGGCCTCCCAAAGTACTGGGATTGCAGGCACGAGCCACTGCACCCGGCGAAAGCACGTATCTTTATAGTTAACATCATCTTCTGCATTAAGTAAAAGTGGTTTTGGCTTAAATAACCTCTCAGGTGCCACCCAATGAAACCAACCTTTCTTTCCGTTAAATTTAGAAGGCTTATGAAACCAAAAATCTCATCTTCATCAACATCATCATCGCTGTCCTCTGAAACATCCGTTTGCTATTTTAAAAAGAAAAAAGTATTTAAATATAACATTTAAGTGAGGAAAAAGCACAATACCAAGTCTTAGAATCTAGGCCTTTTTTCAAAAGTAAAACTTTGTTTTGCTACATCATCTTAGAATAATATTATATCCTAAACACTGTGTGACCTTGCTCATTTCACTTGATCACCATTGACTCTTCCTCTTTTTACATTCTGGTTGGCCTCATCCCAATGTTTTTACATTCTGGTTGGCCTCGTCCCAATCTAAGTTTCTTTATGCTAGATCCTTAAGTCATTTTCCTTTACCAAATTTTGGTTTTCTATACAATCTGGCTGGAGGCAGCCCTTGCTTATTTCTCTGCTGGACCCATAACACTGTTCCACCTAAAACTCATGCTTCCAGAGCACTCGTCAGTCTTGACCATTAATGAAGCTGCCAGTGCTTGCGGGCCACTTACACCTACCACATGGGCAAGAGAAAAGGAAAAAAAGAGCCCCCTTCCCTTTTTTCTCTATGACCCTAGGGACTCTCTTCTGCAAAAGAAGCCAAATCTCTCCAATCCCACAGGCTCCAGAGAATGCTCTGGGCAGTCCCTTTACTAGGAAAAAGAAGTCTCTGTCCTCAGAACACCTCAATCATCTCTGTAGACACCAAAGAAGCCATCACTATAACTGTAGAGCTATTTGTGTGATTATCCATTTAAAGGCTGAATTCCTCCCATTAGACAATAAACTCAAGGACAAAATCAGCTGCTTCTGCTACATAGCCATTAGGTCTTATAAGACCCTAGACAGCTGGTGATCACATTTATTTGACGAAAGAGCAGACAGTCTTTTTCCCATTGCCCAAATAAAAGGAAGTTACCACAGGCTTTATTCCTCTCATTTTCTTTACATTTAGTGCCACAAGGTTACTAACATAAGGTCTGAAACGTGTACACTGTATTTAGTAACAAAGATATCAGTAACCCTGTCATTCAGTGTCAGAAGTTTAGTGGCATAAAAGTCAGACCAGGGTGCTTAAGGAATGAAGAGGAGAAGAGAGAGTGGAGACCACGAACAGGACTTCTCAAGGATCATGGCTCTGAAGGTGAGGCAGTTAGCGCGGACCATTAGACTGAAAGGGACGTTTTGTTTGCTGCATTTTTCACCAAAGGCTAGGGAAGAGGTGCTGGGAATAGGAAAAGACACCAACAATGATAGTTACACATATGTAGCACTTGTCATGTGCCAGACACTGTTCTAAGCACTCAGCAACTTACTTTGTTCAAGTGCCCACCCAACAAGGTAGATACTAGTATCATCCTCATTTTCACAGATGGAAACAGAAATAGATTAAGGTCACTGTGGCATGCTGTATCTTCCACAGACAACTCCGATAGATCTCCTATCTGACACTGTTTTCTGACAAAGTGACCTAAACACTCCTGCCACGGGGTGGTGGGATCTATGTGCCCTCCCCTGGGTAGAACTTCATGTCTGTGCTAACGAAGTGAATGGTGGAAATGACTGTATCATAAAATGCTATGCACTTCTGCCAGTTCTTTTGCACTGCTTACTTTTAGAACCCAATCAATGTGTAGAGAGGCCCACATGGAGAATAACTGAGGCCCCTGGCCCATAGTCCCAGCTGAGCTCCCAACTGACAGCCAGTACTAACTTGCGGGTCATATGAGGAGCCATCCTGAAAGTAAATCCTCCAGGCCTCAGTCGAGCCTTCTCAGCTGATGTGACAGAGCAGGAGCAGAGATGAGTCATGCTCACTGAGCTCTGTCCAAAGTGTAGGCCTATGAGCCAAATAAGTGACTGCTACTATTTTATGATACTAAGCTGTGGGTAGTTTGTTAGGCAGCAACAGACAACCAAGAGCCACGGGGTGACAAGCTGTGGCCTCCTCATTTGCTGGACCCTTCGACAACATCATTCTGACAGTAATAATCTCCTCCCTTCTTCCTCTGTGCGATGCCCACTCTACTGCTTTCTCCTCTGTCACTCCAGTCATTCCTTTCGATCTCTTTTGCTGGCTCTGCCACTTATTTTACTTATTATCCAGGTGTCTGTCCCGACCCTCCCTGGGCAATCCCAACCAGTTCCATGACTTCAGTGATCATCAATCTACTGTGAACTCTCAGATCCCCAGGGCTCCCGATGCTATTCTGTCTCTTGCTTGCCTGTATCACAGGCAACTCCATACAAAATGTGCAAATCCAAACTCACATTCCCTCTCCTAACCTGATCTTCCTCCATATTTGCTCTCCTGATCACTTAAGCCAGAACCCTGGGAGTCATCCTTGACTCTCTTTCTCTTACTCTCAGCTCCAACCATACACTAAGTCCCATCACATTTCAATCCCCAAACCTCTTCTAAATGAGCCCACTTGTCTTCCTCTTCATTGCCACCACCTGGACTATGTGGTCTTTAATAACTCTGGTTTACTGCAATGGCCTTCTAACTGACCTCTCTTCCTCCAGTAATACTTCCTTCTAATTTGAGCTGAACAGAGTAAAGAACTCAATCAGAATAAACACAAGTGTCCGGCTTACCTTAATCACACTCCCAATGTGGTTCTGTTGAATTAAGAGATCTGTTAGTTCTGCAGTGTTCACAGGAGCCTTTAGGAAAAGCTAAAAAAGGAGAAAAACATTATTTTAAATTAAGATCAAGCCGGCACAATGGCTCTTGCCTCTAATCCCAGCACTTTACGAGGCGGAGGCAAGAGGATTGCCTGAGCCCACGGGTTTGAGACCAGCCTGGGCAACTTGGCAAGACCTGGTCTCTACAATAAATCAAAAAATCAGCCAAGCGTAGTGGCGCATGCCTGTGGTTCCAGCTACTTGGAAGGCTGAGGCAGAAGGTTCGCTGGAGCCCAGCAGGTCGAGGCTGCGGTGGCAGTGAGCATGCCACTGCACTCCAGCCTCAGTGACAGGGACTCCAACTCAAAAAAAAAAAAACAATTAAGATCAAAGCAGCATTCCTAATAAAACTTCACATTCCATATTCAAATAAAAATGATGTAACTTCAATGACTTGACGATGACCTGGAAAAGCAATCCCAAGAGGAAAAGGAGAGCACAGGAAGTCAAAGAGGCTAAAGGTTAGGGAATTTCAGAAGAGGCAGCCAGTGGTAACACAGGCACTACAGGAGAGGGGGAGGAAAGTAAGGGAGAGAAGAGGGAGGAAGAGGGATGTGAGATCAAAGAACTGGTGACAAACACTGGAAGCTAGAAAAGCTGGAGAACAAAAGCCACATTGCATGAGGTAAAGGAATAAGCAGAAGCAGAAGCATCAATTTCGATAACACCAAATGGCACAATTATGTGACTATTATGTAAGAACTGTTTTACTTGCCAAAGTTTAGATGTGAATTAAGTTAATTAAAACAGCAATAGTAGCTCAATCAATTAGATTGAAAGAAGAGTATTTTAGGACACAGAATACTTAAATATATAAATCAGATAAAGGTTGGGCGCGGTGGCTCATGCCTATAATCCCAGCACTTTGGGAGGCCTAAGTGAGAGGACTGCCTGAGCCCATGGGTTTGAGACCAGCCCGGGCAATTTGGCGAAACCTCATCTCTACAATAAATCAAAAAATTAGCCGTGCGTGGTGGCGTGCACCTGCAGTTCCAGCTACTTGGAAGGCTGAGGCAGAAGGATCACCTGAGCCCAGCAGGTCGAGGCTGCAGTGGCTGTGAATGTGCCACTGCACTCCAGCCTTGGCAACAGAGTGAGACTCCAACTCAAAAATCAATCAATCAATCAATCAATCAATCAGATGACGAGATCTGGGAGCAGAGGCACAAACAGAGGGGTTAGCCCTGGAACAGAGGAGAAGCAATTCCTCTTTCCAGGCAAGGTGGAAAAGATAGAAATGGAAATGCTAAAAGGATGAAATTTGAGAGAGAGTTTGTATTCAGGATTTTCTTAGAAGAGTAACGTACGTGTACGTGTAATGAATTAAAGACAGTACCTGCTGCAGTAATTTCTTAATTCCGTCATAGTCATTATCTGAGATGGAATAAGCTTCAAATTCAATATTCACTTCCTGTAAATAACACACAAAATAGGTTGTCATACATAACTTTCTAAGATGATTCAGGCATTATTTTCCACTTTGCAGATTTTTCTTTTCCCTCTACCTCTATTATTTTAGGCTTTTTTCCTTATCTATTAGATCATCTACAGAAGATGCTAGAAGGAGGACACGAAGAAAAAAATACTACCTGACCCTGTAAAGTAGGCTCAGCCAGATTCTGTGAGGAGCAAAACCCAGGGGGTTGGAAGGGAATGTTCCTAACAGGACCAAACTAAACCAAACCAAATAACAAACTGTTATTTGGCAAACATTGACAAGATTGCCATCTGTACAGATTACAAAGCACGTTCACATTTCCTCATGTGACACAGAAGCCTGAGAGGAAGAAAACAGAGTGACCCAGTTTAAATGTTGAGAAAGTCTGGGCCAGATAAGATAGTCGTGGCAGCCACAAAGGAAAAATTATTTACCTGACTGCAAAAAAGAGTGGGCAAAAAGAATCACCTCAAAAGTCCTTGGTCCTGCAAGAGCTTGATTTAGCCCACAGATCTGAAGCTATGCTTCATTCACTTAGCAGATATTTACTGAGCAGCATCCTGGGTACCAAGTGCTATGCCAGGCACTGGAGATGAAATGAGGGGCAAGGCAGACACGGATGATCCTGCTGTCTTGGAGCTCATGGTTTAGGCAGAAGTAGACATTAAGGAAATATTCATGGAAATCAATGTAAAGTTGGACTGCATATGCTCTAAAACAAAGGCACACGGTGTTGTAACAACTTAAGTCAGTCAGGAAAGTCCTCCAAGAAGTGACACTTCAGCAGCGAATTGAGAAAAAGTAAAGAGGTTTCCTTCCTAGCACAAACGAAGGCCCTAAGGCCGGAGGAAATTGGGTAAGTGCAAGGGACTAGAAGAAGGTCTGTATAGCTGGGCTCCCCAATCTCTCTCTGCAAAACAACAATGGAATCTAAGATGCCACTGAAATGCCAAAAACTAAACCTAGATGCTTTTAAATGCTATACAAGGTCAGTCCTTGAGGACCCTAAATCAGGATTTTCTTAGAAGAAAGTGACACACTGAATCTGGGGCTCTGATGAAACAGTATATTCAGATGAACTTCAGGCTTTATAGGTTTGGGACTTTAGGTTATCAGCTGAAGGACATCACGGATGGAATCGGACCTACTTTTTGCCTCCCCATCCTAACTGGGCATACATTTATGCGCCTGCTGGACTGTTAAACTTGCAAGGGCCTGGATATCAAGCCTAGCTTGCAGACTTCAGATCCTAACTCTCCAAAGAAGGCTCAGCCGGGTCATTGAGCAGCAAACCCAAGGGCTGGGTGGGAGCGCTCTAAACAGGATCGAAATAAACCGAGTAACAAACTGTCATCATTCAGGACGTTTCAAATATGCCTCAGAAACACACACATTCCTTAAATGATGCTCTTCTCCTAGCCTAGCCAGAAGTCTCAGATCTCGGTCCTAGGCTACTGAGATGCCACCACGGCAAGGGCGCCAAATGGGTTACATGTCCAGCACCCCGCTCCCTGGGCATGGGCTCTCCTCTTTGGAGACGGCTCCTCGACAGCCGTCATTGTAGAACAGAGTCCTGTCACTCACAGGTGATTTAGAATGAAGACTGTGGCATCTGGCCTTCCTGCTCTTTTGGACGGAAATCTCAAAAGCTGTTGGCATTTTTTGTTTCTGCTATGTGGAGTAGAAACAGAAAGAAAACTAAATATTGGGAATGTAACAGAAAAGAGTGAAGCGCGGTGAAAGGCTTCTAGGGTTCTCTATAGCATTCCAGGCTCAGGGCCCCCGTATATTTGAGGCTCAGCTGCTTTCCTGCACTCAAAGGTCTATAAGACAATAGTGTATGCTTATCACAGATTTACCTTTCTACTGAAACTGGCCTCCAAGGGCTTCTGTTAAACACAAACAGAAATTCTGGCCACACGTTCACAAGAACTTTAACCAAACAAGCCTATTCCTTCTCTTCATCTCATTTTTCTCTACTCCCACCTTTCCTTCTTGACATTCCTATGTCACTTTCTATTGCTGCTCAACCAACTGCCACACATTGTCCTTTAAATCAGGCTCTTGCCAGGTGCGGTGGCTCATGCCTGTCCCAGCACTTTGAGAGGCAGAGGCGGGAGGACTGCCTGAGCCCACGGGTTCGAGACCAGCCTGGGCAACGTGGCCAGACCTCGTCTCTACAATAAATCAAAAAAACTAGCCGGGTGTGGTGGCACACAACTGTAGTTGCAGCTACTTGGAAAGCTGAAGTGGAAGGATCACCTGAGCCCAGCAGGTCAAGGCTGCGGTGGCCATGAGCGTGCCACTGCACTCCAGAGCCTGGACAACAGAGCGAGACTCCTACTCAAAAAAAACAAAAAAAAAACATGCTCTTTAGGACCTTAAATAACCATGCACATGCACATTTTCTTCTTTACTTATATATACCATCTTGTTTCAAAAAGATCTGAGGCAGATTCTGAATTTCCAAAAAAATTCTCATGGATTTCTGCATCAGGGAAAAGAGTTGTGGATGAGTGACCATCTCAGAAAATAAAAGCTTCCATCAAATACATAAGGAATAAATATCTACTAAGTGCTGGGCACGGTGGTTCACGCCTGTAACA
>CAUYQG010293768.1:0-10781 GCA_963574415.1 Tarsius wallacei | reverse complement strand
AACCGGCCGAGCTCGGTGGCTCAGCCTGTAATCCCGCGCCTTGGGAGGCCAAGGTGAGTGGATTGCCTGAGCCCGCGGGTTCGAGACCCGCCTGGGCAACTTGGCGAGACCTCATCTCTATAATAAATTTAAAAAGTCAGCCAGGCGTGGTAGCGCACGCCTGTAATTCCGGCTACTCGGAAGGCTGAGGCGGAAGGATCACCGGAGCCCAGCAGGTCGAGGCTACGGTGGCTGGGAGTGGCCACTGCACTCCAGTCTGGGCGACAGAGTGAGACTCCAACTCAAAAAACAAAACAAAACTATATATATGAAACCAAATGCTGCATCGATTCTGACAGGTCACACATATCTCTTCCCAGTTTGCGGGTCTTTCTCCCCTGCCTGGTGACGACCTCCACCCCACCAAGGCCTCTGTGGCCATCCCCATGGTGACACTGTCTGCCCCACGCCTGCAGGCCAGGTCCCCTGGGAACTCCAGGTCCCCAGAGCCAAACGCCTCCCACCCGCCCACCACCAAGCCTCTCAAACTCAGCAGGTCCCAGTGAAACCCCCCCAGCCCGCCCCTCTTGTATACCCTGGAGCAGGAGGGTGGGGTGGGAGGCAGGGCCATTGACCCCCATGATCCTCCAGTTGTCCTCAGTGATTATTTTTTTCTCTCTTATTTCCATTTTGTCCATGACCTAGTCCCATCAAGTAAACTTCCCGAATAAAGGGATTTTTTTTTTCCACCCCTACTCACCTCCAGTGTTACATTTTCTCGTCCTGAACACCTTTTGGCTGTCACTTGATTCATGCGCCGTGGTCTCCCTGTCCCCTGTCCCTCTAACTCCAATATATTCTTTAATCAACAGCCAGACCCAGCAATCCCATGATTAAGTATTTACCCAAGAGAAGTGAAAACATGTGTCTGCCAAAAAATACTCATAGAACCAATGTCACAGCAACTTTACTCATCAAAGCCCCAAACTAGAAAGAACCCAAATGTCCATCAACAGAACAACTGGCTACAAGCAACTGTGGTGAACCCAGACGGTGGAATACCACTCAGCAGTGAAAAGGAGCTGCCGCGGATAACCAGCCCTCTGGATGAGCTTCAAAGCATTGGGTTGACTGAAAAGAACCGGACATGACAGAACGTCGACCGTGTGACACCATTTTCATCAAGTCCAAGAAACACGTCACTGGTGAGAAAGGTCAAGGGTGGCCGCAGGGAGGTGGGATGGGGCAACCAACTGGAAATGGGCACGGGGGAGCTTTCTGGGGTGATAGCGAGGTCCTGTATCGGGTTTGGGGTGGTGAAAACACGAATGTCTACAACTGTCAAAATTCATTTTCCTACTTGAATTACTCTCTGGGTGCACCATGACCTCCTTACACAGGACTTGCGACCGTCACCTACGTCCCTCTTCCCCAGCACTCTCAACCCTCCTCTCTCGCTCCCCCCACAGTCTATGCTGCTCTCAACTGAAGTTCTTCTGTTTTTCCAAACAGGGGGTGTTCTCCCTCACCGTTGACCCCTCTGCTTGGAGAGCCCCATAGCCCTTGGAGCAGCCAACTTCTACTGTCTTTTCAATTTGGATGTCACCACCTCCAGGAAGTCTTCCCAAGCTCCTAAAGCTAGTTCAGTATCCTGCAACTCCCTATGCTGACTGACATCACAACCCCTTGAACCCTCAAATGTACCTGTCCATCTGCCTCCCCAGAATGGGCACTCCCTGAGGACAGGGTCTGAGAGCCATTTGCTGCCAGGCATGCCAGGCATTGGGGAAGGTACGTGGATTCAATGAACAGTTATTCAATTGGTGAATGAAACATTCAAAATACATTTTCTCCTCAAGCTAAGTACAGAGGAGGGGGAATTTGCAATATCAATATTTAAGGAAATAACTTTCTGTTTTGTTTTGCTTTGTTTTTTGAGTTGGAGTCTCACTCCATCGCCCAGGTTAGAATGCAGTGGCATGCTCACGGCCACCCCAGCGTTGACCCGCTGGGCTCAGCCGATTCCTCTGCCCCAGCCTTCCAGGCAGCCAGAACGACAGGCACGTGCTATCACGCCTGGCTAATTTTTTTTATTTATTGTAGAGACGAAGTCTCGCCAAGGTGCCCGGGCTGGTCTCGAACCCGCAGCCCTAGGCAATCCACTCCCCTCGGCCTCCCAAAGTGCAGGGATGACAGGCTGAACCACTGAGCCCGGCCAGGAAATAACTTTGAAAGAAGAAAAGGTAAATATTTTACATCTAATACTTCAGTAACCACACAGACACAAGAGACTGTATTATACTGCGATCTGGTGCAAACAAAATAGAAAAGCCAGACAAATTCTCTGCTCACACTCTAAAAGCCAAGGCAAAAGGATATCGGAAGTCATCTTGGATAAATAAACAAATCTCAGGGAAGCCATACTGAGCAAAGGGAAGAATCCTTGATGGATATGAAAGTGGTCACTTTTGCAGTTGATTTAAGCAGAGCCGAGCGTTGGCCCAACACACCTCTGCATGCTGTGTAAATTCCAGCAGAAGCAGCGAGGAGCCAAACAATCATCTGGAAACAAACCCAGAGTTCAAAAGCATCAAGTCTAGACACCTCAAACTCCCCCGAGAGGGATCTGGCTGCCTGCTTACCGCCAAGATCCTTGCTGACCCCAATTTTTTGCATCCCAAAATCATTTGTAGATGGATTGCTAAGGAGTCACTTTTTTTTTTTTTTTTTTTTTAGGTTGGAGTCTCACTCTGTCGCCCAGACTGGAGTGCAGCCTCGACCTGCTGGGCTCCAGCAATCCTTCCGCCTCAGCCTTCCAAGTAGCTGGAACTACAGGCACGTGCTACCACGCCCGGCTGATTTTTTGATTTATTGTAGAGATGAGGTCTCGCCACGTTGCCCAGGCGGGTCTCGAACCCGCGGGCTCAGGCAATCCACTCACCTCAGCCTCCCAAGGCGTGGGATTACAGGCTGAGCCACCGAGCCCGGCTGCTAAGAAGTCACTTTAAGAGAAGTGGGCTCAGCCACCCGCCAGCCTTCACCTCAAAAAGGGGCTCCGTCTTTCCTTTGCAAGAAAGGGAAAATGGACGGGTGTTAAACAGCAAGTGAAATAATTCCATAACTTCAGGAAGCAGGAAAGAGAAGGCAAGATCTTCCTTTAGCACTTCTTACTGCCAAATGGATCTTCAAAGCAAAAAACTGCTGGCTGTGTGTCTCCAAGTGCTATCCGATTTGCCAGGATACTTTTAAACACTCCAGAACTATTACCGGCTGCCGGTACCCACCAGGGTTTCTCTTTCTTCCTTTTTTCTCCTCCCAGTCAAGAATTCAGTGCACAGCTCAATATAAAAATGGACAGGTTTCCTCCTCTTAGGCATTTTTTTAAACTCTCCCAGATGCCTTGTCTTTCTCCTCTTCCAAGATCAGTATCTAAGCCCGGCATCCGAAACCTTCAAAATTACCAACCCATTTCCAGCACAGGCATGTTTCTCAGGGTAAAAGTGAAAAGCAAAAATTAGCCGGGCTCGGTGGCTCAGTCTGTAATCCCGCGCTTTGGGAGGCTGAGGTGAGTGCATTGCCTGAGCCCACAGGTTCGAGACCCGCCTGGGCAACTTGGCGAGACCTCATCTCTACAATAAATCAAAAAATTAGCCGGGTGTGGTAGCGCGCGCTTGTAGTTCCAGCTACTTAGAAGGCTGAGGCGGAAGGACCACTGGAGCCCAGCAGATCGAGGCTGCGGTGGCCGGGAGCATGTCACTGCACTCCAGCCTGGGCGACAGAGTGAGACTCCAACTCAAAAAAAAAAAAAGAAAGAAAGAAAAGAAAAAATTGGCACACAGGAAACCCAAAGCGACAGCCACTATCATTCAAAGCAAGCACGGTACGTAAAAAAAGGCAAACACACAGTACAATAGGCAAACACAGTTTTGTTTTGTTCTGAATTTTTTTTTTATGGTGATAACATGCATACAGCAAAATTTGCCATTTGGCCATTTTTAGATGTCCAATTCAGTGGCTTTAGTCATAGTCACAATTGTGCAGCCATCACTGCCATCTACCTCCAAACCTTTTTCCTCACCCTCAATAGAAACTCTGTAACTGTTAAACACTAACTCCCCTTATCCTCTCTCCTAGCCCTTTGGGTGCCCTCTAAACTCCTTTCTGTCTCAATGAATTTACCTATTCTAGGTATTTCCTGTAAGGAGAATCAGATCATATTTATCCTTCTGTGACCCGCTTAATTGTTTTCTTAGCATAATGTTTTCAAGGTTCCTCCGTGTTTCAGCATGAATCAGAGCGGCGTCCCTTTCCACGGCTGAATAATATTCCATTGTGTGTCTACACCACATTTTGTTTATCCATTCCTCTGTGGACGGGCACTTGGGTTGTATTTACTTTTTGGTAAATTATTCATATACTTGTGAATGATGCCACAACAAACGCCGGTATGCAACTATCTGTTCCAGTTCCTGTTTTCAATTCCTAAGAGGATTGCTGGGTCATATACCACGCTGTTTGTTTTTTAATCAAGTACATTCAATAGTCAAACAAAAACTTGAATATTTTTCTTGATTACAAAGCAATACATGTTTATTGTGGGAGATCCAAAAAAATAATTATATCACTCAAAGAAAACCACTGTTAATATTTTTTGGTTTTTTTGAGTCGGAGTCTCACTCCGTCTACTAGGCTAGAGTGCAGTGGCACGTTCACGGCCACCCCAGCGTCGACCTGCTGGGCTCCAGCAATCCTTCCGCCTCAGCCTTCCAAGTAGCTGGAATTACAGGTGCGAGCTACCACACCTGGCTAATTTTTTGATTTATTGTAGAGACGAGGTCTCATCATGTTGTCCAGGCCGGTCTCGAACCCACAGACTCAGGCAATCCCTCTCGCCTCAGCCTTCTAAAGTGCTGGGATTACAGGCTGAGCCACTGGACCTGGCCCCTAGAATCTTTTTTTGTTTGTTTGTTTGTTTGTTTGTTTGTTTGAGTTGGAGTCTCACTCTGTCGCCCAGACTGGAGTGCAGTGGCCGCTCCCGGCCACCGCAGCCTCGACCTGCTGGGCTCCGGCAATCCTTCCGCCTCACCCTTCCAAGGAGCTGGAACTACAGGCACGTGCTACCACGCCAGGCTAATTTTTTGGTTTATTGTAGAGATGAGGTCTCGCCAAGTTGCCCAGGCAGGTCTCGAACCCACGGGCTCAGGCAATCCACTCACCTCAGCCTCCCAAGGCGCGGATTACAGGCTGAGCCACCGAGCCCGGCTATCTACCAAATTTTTAAAGTGTTTGTAGAGACAAGGCCTTCCTATGTTGCCCAGGCTGGTCTCGAGCTCCTGGATTCAAGTGATCTTCTCACCTTGGCCTCCCAAAGTACTGGAATTATGGGCATAAGCCACTGCCCCCATCCCTAACAAGACATTTTTTAAAACCCAAATGGTGATTAAAAAGAAAAAAAAATGCCTCCTGTAAAACTGACTTGTCACCCTGGAGCCACCTTCATCTCAGCTCATCACTCAGCCAATTTGGTTGCTTCACATGAAAAAGAGGGGCCAAGCCCCACTAACGAAAGGGGTGTCAGGGCCATTTGGGGAGAAGGGAATTACCTAAAATGCCCTCCCTCGTCAGCTGTCAAGGTGTCAAATCCCACCACTAGGCTTCTGGTCTAAAGTGATAGTTCCCAAACTCAGCACCAGCAAGCCTGGGCCCCAGCGTCACCACAGACAAGCTCAGGGGACACCATCTAGACCGGAAGTCTCAAAACAATAGTCCAGGGGACACAGAACCCAGCCCTGGAGTCTGCCTGGCTTGACCAGAACAAGGTTTTGGTTCTTGTTTGTTTGTTGTTTTTATTTTTATTTTCTGGCTTTAAAAAATGATTTGAATCAGTGGTCAATCTTATTTCTTTATTTGAGATGGGGTCTCACTTTGTCACCCAGGTAGAGTACAGTGGCAGGATCATGCTCACTGTAACTTCAACCTCCTAGGCTCAGGCAATCCTCCTGCCTCAGCCTCCCAAATAGCTGGGACTATAGGCACACACCATTACACCCAGATGATTTTTTGATTTTCTGTAGAGACAAGATCTCGCTATGTTGCCCAGGCTGGTCTCAAACTCCTGGGCTCAAGCAGTCTTCCCACCTCGGCCTCCCAAAGTGCTGGAATTACAGGCATAAGCCACATCGCCCAGTCAGTTGCCAGTCTTTAAAACTTAAGATAGCTTCTCCTTAAAACCCATGTCTGTGGTTTCTCTTAAAATATCCAAGGACCAGACCACGTAGACACGCTGCCTCACACCTATAATCCCAGCACTTTGGGAGACCGAGGTGAGAGGATTGCCTGAGCCCATGGGTTCAAGACCAGCCTGGGCAACTTGGTGAGACCTCATCTCTCCAATAAATCAAGAAAAATTAGCTGGGCGTGGTGGCACGTGCCTGTAGTTCCAGCTACTTGGAAGACTGAGGCGGAATAATCGCCTGAGCACAGCAGGTTGAAGTTGCAGTGGTCATGAGCATGCCACTGCACTCCAGCCTGGGCGACAGAGTGAGACTCCAACTCAAACAAAAGAAAAAAATATACATATCCAAGTATCTCAACATTGACCACATGGCAACCACAGACCAGAGTTGAGAAGCTTCCCTGTCAGACGCCACATACTTCGAGGTCCCCATGCACCCACCTTCTCGAGACACTCAGGACTCTAAGGCAGAAACCAGCAGCCCCTGACCAGTGGGCTCGCACTGTTTTCCTGACTCCTTGTTTCGGTGACCCAGCCTGAACCCTGCAGAGCGTTTGGGCTTCTGACCCCTGTTCTGCCATGAAGAATGTGTGTGCATGCCAATAGGGTTTTTGGTCAAAAGCCTGCAGAGAGACGGGCCAGGTGGTTCACGCCTATAATCACAGCACTTTGGGAGGCCAAGGTGAGAGGATTGCCTGAGCCCATGGATTCGAGACCAGCCTGGGCAACTTGGTGAGACCTCATCTCTACAATAAATCAAAAAACTAGCCGGGCGTGGTGGCGCGTACCTATAGTTCCGGCTACTTGGAAGGCTGAGGCGGAAAGATCACCTGAGCCCGGCAGGTCAAGGCTGCGGTGGCCGTAAGCGTGCCACTGCACTCCAGTCTGGGCGACAGTGAGACTCCAACTCAAAAAAAAAAAAAGCCTGCAGAGTCTGTCATGACTAATAAGACCCAAATTACCTAAAGCATAACTCAGTTCAGAGGCCCTAGGTATTGCCTGAATCCACAGATGCTATTAAGTTATTAAACAAAGAAGGGAACTCAACATTTTTACTCTTTCAATAACAACAAAAAGGAGATCAGAAACCACTCAGTTAAGATTTTGTTATCTTCTTGGCTACGGTGTACAAAATATCAGGCGTCTATTGAAGTAGTGATGTCGTGATGAGGGAGAGACTGCCTTGGCCCCTCAGGCAGATGGAGGAAGTCGTGTGAGCAGAAAGCCCAGCGGTCACAGCACCGGCCTGGGCACAGCACGAGAGACCTTGGGAGGTGGCAGGAAGGACAAGGCGTCTGCCTGGCGGAGGGGAGGGGACCGGAAGCAAGGCTATGATGAGGTGACGTTGGTCCCAGAGCCTGGATATGATGTGGAGGTCACAGGAAGTCACCTAAGAGCTTTAAGTGTTGCATGCTTTAGGAAGGTGACCACAGGCCGAGGGCGGTGTCTCAGCCCTGTAATCCCAGCACTTTGGGAGGCAGGAGCAGGAGGACTGCTTGAGCTCAGGAGTTCGAGACCAGCCTGGGTAACAGAGCAAGACCTTGTCTCTTCAAAAAATTAAAAATTTAGCCAGGTGTGGTAGCACAGGCCTGTAATCCCAGCTACTCAGGAGGCTGAGGAAGCAGGACAGCATGAGCCTAGGTCAAGGCCGTGGTAAGCCATGACCATGCTACTGCACTCCAGCCTAAGTGACAGTAAGACCTCGTCTCAAGCAAAAAAAAAAAAAAAAAAGGAAGGTTGCCACGGAGATGGCATGAGTTGTCTAGAAGAGGAAGGGCTTGGGCTCAGGGAAGCCATAAGAAAATGACTGTGGGGGTCCAGGCCAGAAGCAAGGAGCATCGAAACAGAAGGAAAGACAGGAGGAACAGACCAGAAAGGCAGTTACAGCCCAGCGGCTGGTTAGACATCAGACAGAGAATGAAACAGAGCAGGAATCGGTTGATTCACAAAATGTCTGGCTCGGGCAACTTGTTGGACATCAGAATCATGTCGCCAAGACAAGAAATACAGGAGGGCGGGCAGTAACTAGGAGGTGAGGGTACGTGGGGGGAGATACTGAGACCAGGATCCCGTCTGCAGAAGTGTGGCAGCTCTCAGAATAGCCAGGCCTGGTGGCCTGTGCCTGTGCGGTCCCAGCTACCTGGGAGGCTGAGCCGGGAGGATCGCTCGAGTCCAGGAGGTCGAGGCAGCAGCGAGTCAGGATTGTGCCACGGCTCTTCAACCCAGGCGACAGGGTGAGACCCCCAACTCAAAAAAATAAAAAGCGTGGCAGTTCTGGATCTAGGCATGGTCAAGGCCAACTCTTCCACTCCCAGGCAGGGTCCTGGCTGTTCCCAAGAACCCAGCACAGCACCGAGGTTGAGGCGCCCACATCTCCACACAACTCAGCCGCCACAGCACCGCTAAGGATGAGAAATGTGCAGCCGTCATCCCCACCAAGAACCAGGCTTTGTCCTCTGCCCGTTTGCAGGCAACTGTCTGAATGACCAATTCCAAATGTGACACCAACATGGAAGTCCCCTCCCAGTCACTCGGCCCCTCACATGCCACCCTCCCCATTTGCATTTGGTCACTCTTGTGACCAGCACTAAGAGAGCAGGGCAGGGTGGTAGGGGGCTCAGTGGGGGTCCAAAGATGAAGCTACACAGAAACCAGCTCTCAAAGACCCCACCCGGCCAGAGAAGACTCTGGAAATACATACCGAGCAACGTGTGATAGGCTGGGAAAGAGAGCATGTGCTCGGTCACGTTCCCCAGAAGCAGAGCCTAAGGTAGGAATGCCTGTGCAGGTGAGGACTCCTCCAGGAAGTGCTCCCAAGAGAAACGTGTCAAGGTGGGGGGCGGGTAGCCAGTGGGGGACAGTCTGAGGTGGCTGGGAGCAGCCCAGTCTCCGTCTGATCCCACAGAGCCCTGGAGTGAACTGCCCTGCAGACTTTGTGCTCCAGGAGGTGGAGGCAAGGGCTAGGTGTTATACTCCCCATCACTGACACCACTCAATGACGTCAGTCGCTGGATACAAGTCCACCACAGGGTGGAGAATGGGGTGTCACCTCCCAGCCACCTCCAGGCCAGAGGTCTCCTGTCCAGCAAGGCAGAACCTTCCTGCAGGTACAGGTGTGAGGTGTCGTCAAGTAACTCCTGCAAGTAGCCAACGGCTGGGTGCACGGGCCAGGTGAAGGAGATCCCGGCAGGGTACCAGCAACAGCTGCTGCACAGTCCGTTGCAGAAGCCCACAGGAACGATATATACATAGGGAAAGACAACGGTCATTCCTCAGTGTGAATCTTTCCAGCTTCCCACCTCCCTGGAAAGTGGTCAGGAGGTTAACAAATTCACCTCTACTGGGCGGGGCCTCTCTGCAAAGCCTTGAGCATGGAGTGTCACTGTATAACCTGGAAGGAAGGCTGACCTCCCAGGGCCTGGGATCACCTTTCCCTCGTGGAAGCTGCAGCCGCAATTCCACCCACCTTCTGGCCTGGGAACTCTCTAGCCCCAGAGTGAATCTCCATGACCACACTCGAGTCATAAACGGGCCGTCATCCTCAGCCATCTAACTAACAACTTGCCTCCGATTTTTATGGTGCCTTTTATGCTCACTTTATAAAGTTTCATGCTTTACTTTACAGATTTCATCGTGTGCACTCAACATGCCCCAGGAGTGTGGCTAAGCAGTTTTAATTTTCCAAGAAGCATTTCTCTGCCTCTCCTTCTCACCAAAGCATAGCTAAGAAGTTGGAAAGCGTCCCCAAAGCCAAGCTTTCTGTGCCGTGCGTACAATCTGGTCCAAGACACTCAAGAAGGAACTGACTCAAGGAGAACTTCAGAATCCCGGCTGGAGCCCCCACTGCCCTTGATGTATTTAGAGGGTGCGTCTATGGTAACACAGGGCTGAATAAATAAACTCCAAAGTAACACAGTTAACTGCATAATAAAAGGCGGCATGATGATTCAGGGTGAAGGGAGCAGGTATTTGGTAAGACGCCAGAGAAATTCCTGAATCCCCAGCCAAGTCCCAAAGGAAATACACGTTCAAATCTATTAACTCAATTATGATCTACTCCCTGATTAAACTTACAGATCAAGCTTCTAACAATACCAAGGGGAAGTTGGAAAAAGGAGGGTTCCAGGTTGGTCTCTAGCTCAGTGCGAATCCACCCCAATTATCTTTCCCAAAACGCACACACTCATTATTTCAGCTAAAAAAGCAGGAGACCAAAAGTTGACACAGCAACCACTAACCTTCACAGAGCACCCTCTGTGTGCCTGAAACCCTGCAAGAGGCTGAATGTGGGCCGGGCTCGGTGGCTCAGCCTGTAACCCCGCACCTTGGGAGGCCGAGGTGAGTGAATTTCCTGGGCCCGCGGGTTCGAGACCAGCCTGGGCAACTTGGCGAGACCTCATCTCTACAATAAATCAAAAAATTAGCTGGGCGTGGTAGCATGCGCCTGTAGTTCCGGCTACTCGGAAGGCTGAGGCGGAAGGATTGCCGGAGCCCAGCAGGTCGAGGCTGCGGTGGCCGGGAGCGGCCACTGCCCTCCAGTCTGGGCGACAGAGTGAGACTCCGACTC
>CAUYQG010293756.1:0-19843 GCA_963574415.1 Tarsius wallacei | reverse complement strand
ATGAAAAGAGAAATTAAAGGCAGGTTGGAGCACCAGAAGAAAGAATCTACAAACTTGAAGACAGGACAATAAAAGAATAATTGAGTCTGAGGAATGGGAAGAAAAAAAATTGATGAAAAATGACCAATTCCTAAGATATCTATGGGACACCATCATATGGGTGAAGATATGCATTGTGGGTATTCCAGAAGGAGAAAAGAGAGAGAATAGGGAAGAGAGAATATTTGCGGAAATAATGGCTGAAAGTTTTCCAAATTTGATCAAATACTTGAATATAAACACCCAACTAGCTCAACAAGCTCGGAGACACACAAAGAGACACATTATAATCAAACTGTTCAAAGTCAGAGAGAATCTTGAAAGTGGTGAAAGAAATAATTCATCACATACAATGATTCTCAATAAGATTGTGAGCAGATTTTCTGTTAAAAACTTTAGAGTTTAGAAGGCAGTGCACCAATATATTAAAAGTGTTAAAAGGAAAAAGAAAGTGAGGATGCTCAGTGAGGAACTGAGGCCTTCAATCTAATAAGCCTATGAATAACTAGATTTTGTCAACAACTCCTGAGTGATCCTGGAAGAGAATTCTCCCTCAAACCATGAAATGAGACTATAGACCCTACTAAGAGTATGATGGCAACCTGTACAAGATCTTGAAGAAGGAGACCCATTTAGCCATGTCTTGTGGTGACTATGAAATTACATCCATTGTCTTAAAATTTTAATACTCTAATTTGTTAACTTCAATAACTTCACTTCAATACCATAATACACAGACACTGCGATTTTACATCTCCATTCCCACTCCTTTTAGTAGTTGATGTCACAAAATTGTATCTTTGTACTTTGTCCCCAAACATAAACTAATAATTCTCTTAAATGCATTAGTCTCTTAAATAATGTAGAAAATAAAATGTGAAATTACAAACTAAGGTTACAATGATACTAGTTCTTAGACTAATAACTCTTATTTAAGGTATTCGCCTCTTAAATCATGTCTAAAATAAAAAGTAAAGTTATAAACTATTGTTACAATAATACTAGCTTTTATAATTGCCCATGTGTTTACTTTTGTTGGGATTTTTATTTCTTCATATGGCTTTGAGTTACTGTCTAGTGTCCTTTTTTTCAACCTACAGGACTCCCTTGAGCATTTCTTGAGGGACAGGTCCAGTGGTCACAAACTCCCTCAGCTTTTGTTTTCCTAGGTATGTTTTAATTTCGCCCTCAGTTTTGAAGTCCAGTTGTGCTGGATATAGGATTCATGTCCTGATTCCTCGCCCACAGAAACTTTGAAATAATGATCATGTGTTGTTCAAAGCCAGTAAGTTTTGGGGTAGTTTACTATGCAGCCATAACTAATATGGTAGCTTTCAGCACAGTTACTGCTGTCGCTTCGCTAGATCTGCTGCTCTTTCCACAATAACAGATAAAAAAAATGAAAACATCTCCCAGGGTTTCAGGACATAATTGCAGATCTAGTCATTCATAGTCTCCAAGTTTTTATTGTGCCTTCTGTATGTCTTAAATTCATTCAAAATTTCAACATTTGCTTTCTCCTCCTTAATATATCCATTTTTCTTTTTTAAAGTTTAAAAATAATCCAAGTATGGTGACTCATACCTGTAATCCCAGCAATTCGGGAAACCAAGGTAGGAGGATAGCTTGAGGCTAGAAGTTTTGAGACCAGCCTGGGCAAAATAGTGAAACTCTTATTGTATTTTAAAATAAAAATAAGAAAAAAAATTAACCAGGCATGATGGTGCACACTTGTAATCCCAGCTACTCAGGAGACTGACACGAGAAGATCAATTGAGCCCAGGAGTTCAAGACTACAGTGAGCTATGACCTTGCCACTGCATTCCAGCCTAGGTAACAGAGTGGGGCCCTGTCTCTAAAATAAACAAGAAAAACAGATAAATGTTTAAAAATACCTCCCAGCTACATTCATGAATTTTCTCCACCTTAAATCTTCAAGTCAAATGATTATTTTGGTATCTATGTCTTATTTATTTATAGGTATCCTTCACCCCTAACATGCTACTTAAACAAATGTAGCTTGCAAATGGTGCCAAGATACACTTAAAAACGGGTTTTGCTTACGTGACCAGAGACTTAGCCTACTATTGTCATCTATAAAATGGGGGTAAATCTCCTATCCTCACAGTCTTGTTTTGAGAATATAGTGAGAGAATATTTGTCAAGTGCCTGACCAGTAAGTGTCAACAATAAAATTTCATTTCAGATCTCACTTATGCGTGAATCACAGTATCCTGGAACATTATGGATCCTAATCTGCCATAGGAAATTACATAGAGACAGCAAAAATATATCAAAACTGAAAAAGAAAAATAAATGGTCTGAAATTCACAATAATCTTTCCTTTTAGGTTTTACTGGAACTTCATTTGCACAGGAGCCTATGTACATTTCTGCATATTCTTCTTCTTCAAGGAGAAATATAACAAATTATTTCCTCCTTTGAGGGCCTGGGCTGGCCACACATTGGCGTGTTTGGACAAAAACAGTCTCACATCTGCTGGGATTCTATGGCCTCAGATCAAATGGCAGGAGAGGAAGATGGGATAAGACCTGGGGACATGGGCTTCAATAAAGGTAACTGACCTGTCAATACAACGTGGGCTCAGGAAACTCAGGTATGGCGTGACAGTCCTTAGGATTCCAACCCAGCTGGCAAGATACATTTACTCACTTGGGGAGTTCCCAAACCCAGGTCAGCCTTCTGTTGATGGTAAGATCACAGTGAGTGGTCTTTCTTGCTCACTGTGAAAAGAGAATGTTAAGATAGCATGGTGCTTCTCTAACTTCAATACACAGATGAAACACCTGGGGATATTTTTTTAAATACAGATTTTGATTCGGTAGATCTAGGGTCAGCCTGAGAAACTTGTACTTAGAAAATGCTTCTAGGCTTTCAGGTGATATTGAGCAGCTGGTCCATGGATTGCATTTTGAGTAACAATGATACAGTGGAAAGTGCCTGTAATTTAAGCTTAGGTTGACATGGGATTGAAATCTAGCTCAACCATTTATTGTGCGACCTCAGGGAAGTCACTTAATTACTCTGAGCCTATTTCCTCACCTGGAAAATTATTTGTATTTATCTCCTAGGATCGTTGTGAGGGTTAAAGAAAAAAGAATATGGTTTTAAATGCTTAGCAAAGTATTCTGGCATGATAAATCATCAGGGGATAAAAATTTCTACCACATCTATGCTTTCACCTCTGACAGTCCCTTTACCAGCCAGTTTGGTCTTTCTCTTAGAATGTTGAATTGGCCATGTTCAACAGTGAGCAGGGTGACTTTCTGTTCCCATGGGGTAAGCAAATCTGTGTACTTTTTGCCTCCTTGGAGAAAGGTAAGCCAAGTCTGTATGCCTACCTCATTTCACTTGTGCCTACAACTGAGTAAGTCATGCCATAGCCTTACTTTGCAGACTCAGCCACCTCTAATTTAGAGTAAAAGATTAAATGGACCAGCTTAGAAGTCCAAGTCTTGTACTCCAAGTAGGCTTTTACCAAAATTCCTCAACAGAGGTTATTGGGTGTTGGTTAAACTATCAGTAAAGAAGAGGTTTGTCTCTTCTTGGATATTTTTCTTTATGTATACAGTCACCTCAATTGAGAGCCATTAAAGTATGTGAGCAGCAGTCTAGACTTTCATTTGTTCAATTCCTGGCTTAATACATTTCAATTTTTTCAGAATCTTATCCTGACCTCTTAATTGTGATTTCCATCATTCTACTACCCCAACTACTACCACCACTTCTGCTGTCATCATCATCATCATCATCATCATCATCTCCAGTAAGACCCAAACCCAATTTTGTTCAATTTAATGAAAATTGAATTTACTGAGTGTCTGTAATGTGCCAGATGCTGTGGTTCTGTCCTCTGCATTTGTGTGGAGATGGATGGACCGTGTCCATTTGAACAGTCTAAGTGGGCTGGACATACTTCTGCTGGGCACTGGAGATACAATTAGGAAAAAACACCAGTCCCTGCCATCATCCTGGGGTTCAAGAGATATCAGGAACAATGGTTTAACTTGGGGACTGTAGAAAACTTGGGTTTCAAGTGGTGAATTTCATTAGTGAATCCAGTGCCAAGCAACAAGAAGGGAAAACAAGGTTGAATGCACCTACATCCCAACAGGGTTGGCCCAAGAATAGAGCTGGGGTGGGGGTGGGGGAGAAGGAGGTTGCTGGCCATGGATACAGGCAGCACCAGGAGATCAGCTCACACTACCAACAGAATTCTTATCTGGTTTGGACGTTATCTGAAATTAAAATCATACCTGACATATGAGGCCCTGGAAGAAATGCATTGTGCCTTTCCTACCTGAGATTATCTCTGTCTCATTCCTGTACAATAAGACATCTGACAGAGAAAGCTCGATTGCCCCCTTTTCTTTCTGGCAGGGAAGTAACTTCCTCAAAGCAAAGGCTTTTGGAGTACATTTTTCTGGGGGTATTTCTCCTGGTAAGAAAATGAAACACTGGCTTTTGTTTGGGAGAGATCATACCTGGGTCTGGACCCAAAGAAAATGTCATCCCATCCTAGTCCTTAAGCACCACTTGAAGCCAGCGTGGTGCCTGACTCATGAAGGCTGTGTATGGCACCATGCTAGTTATTCATATATGTATATTTTTTCTTAATCTCACAAAATCCTATAATATAGACAGAAGTACTAATACCATTTTTCAGCTGAGGGTACTGAATCTCAGATGGTACAGGGACTATTAAGTACATACAAGCTGGGCGTGGTGGCTCATGCCTGTAATCCCAGCACTTTGGGAGGCTGAGGCAAGATAATCACTTGAACCCAGGAGTTCAAGACCAGCCTAGGCAACACAGTGAGAGCTCGTCTTCACAAAAAAAATAAAATGCAAAAATTAGCCAGGCATGGTAGTATGCACCTGTAGTCTTAGTTACTTGGAAGGCTGAGGTGGAAGAATCACCTGAGCCCAAGAGGTTGAGGCTACGAGGAGCCGTAATTGTGCCATATGCTACAGCGAAGGCAACTGAGTGAGACATCTACTCAAACAACACAAACAAAACAAACACACAAAAAACCGTACAAACTTTGGATTCTAACTGAAGTCTAACTCTGGCTCAGTAACGTTTGTTTACTAGAGAAGAGAATGACAAACATTTTATTATAGGACCAAATAGTAAATATTTGAGGCTTTGCAGGCCATAAGGTCACTGTGGCAACTACTCAACTCTGCTATTACAGTGTAAAAAAACCATATACAATACATAAATGAATGATGCAGTGTGTTCCAATAATGTCCCATCGTGTTTATTTATAACACAAAGAGCCAGCCCACAGGCCACACTTTGCTGACGACTATTCTAGAATGCTCTCTCTACTCTCACTCAAGATATTTGATGATAAGTCAGGTAACCGGACAAATAAACATTAGTGACCTCTGAATTCCCATTATATCCAACAAACACCATGTGCCCCAGGTCTGGTCACAGGTCCTAAATCCCACTGTTCTATTTCTTGTGTAAGACACGAATCAATCAATCACCAAGCCTGCCATATTCTTATATTTGGGTATAGACATCATGGTACAACATGGACCAAATGTTCTTGACTTAGTTTCACAGTATGGCCATTATTTAATTTTCAGACTCCTCGTCTCATATAAACAGAACATTTGAGCTCCATTGAGTTAAATAGTGGATCCATTCTTCACCACAGTTTCAAAGAAATGCAGACATGTGTTTTTCTACTGGGCAGTTTTTCCATTAACCCTCTATAAAGGCAAAGAACAAAATATTAGTTGTAACTCAGGGAGAGCATTTTTGTCATGGGCTGAGAAAATGTGACTTAGGAATTTCAAGTGGAGGATGGAGATGAACGAATAGTTAGCATATCTATTAGACTTTCTCTATCAAACATCAGATATCATAAGCGAGTCTCTGAGAATTGCTGGCTCTCATTTGATTCACAATCAAATCCTCTAACAAGGACTTAGAATGCAGACAATCTCTATCGTGGATTAAAGTAAAACCCATAGATGTTGGCCACTGTGTGATACAGACAGGTAAAATGTCCTTCTTCAGGAAACACTTAAGAAATGATTATTTATTGCCTTCCCAGGGACACAGCCAAAGTACTTTTGAACAAATACGATCAGAATATCATGCTCTCATGAGATACTTTGTGTTAAGGTTCTCAGAGACCATTCTCCATAGAAATTAGCTGGAATCAAGAAAGATTGCAGGTATCAGAGCTGAATGGGAAACCCAGTCAAGGGGTAGTGAGAGAAGACTTGAGAGTCTGCCTAGATTAATTTCACAGTTTATGCCCAATTTCAATGCTATGGTACAAGTTGGACCAGCCTTACCTAAAGGGCCAGTAAAGAAAGGACATGTATTTGTTTGGTTAAAGATATGAACATATTCAAAGTTCTTACCTAGTAAAACCAACTTATACTCAATAAATTTTGGTGAAAGTACAGTTCAGTAATGTATAAGTGTACCTTAGCTAACTGCTTTGTGAAAGACAATTTCAAGAATGCAACCATCCAGTCATTCATTCACAGATTTATGCATGCATGTTTTTATTCATTTATGCATACAAATCTTCATCTATTCCCGGATTAATTTGCATAGTAGCCTCCCAAGTTATCTGTGAATATGTAAGTACGGGAATTCATGTATTCATCCATGCAAAAAGTCATTTATTCATGCATCCATGAAACTTCGATTCACTCCTTCATTCATGTATTCTTAAAAGTATTCATTAATCTGTTCAGCAAATTGCCATTTAAAACTCACCATACAAAAAGCACCGAATTAAGCTGTGTGTGGAATGAAGATGATTCCCCATTCTTATAGAATGAACACTTAAGATGGGAGGGGGAAAAACAACCTTAGTATAAAAATACTAAAGGTTAGGTCAATATAAAACACGTGTTGCCAAAAGGTTTACTTCCACTTGGGGCAGAGGTGTTGGGGTGGGAAGCATATTCCTTAGGAGAAAGTGATCTTTAAGTTGAAGCATAACAAGTACATAAAGTTTGGACAGGAGCGCCCAAGGGATCCATATAAGTAATGCAATGAGTGGAGAAAACAGTGGATATGGAGGAGAAGGTGCTGAGGAGTGGCTGGGGGCACTGTATGGCTGCAAGGTAGGGATTGAAGAGGCACGGGTTACTACAGAATCTTGAAAGGCAAGTAAGAGTCAGATTGTGAAGAACCCTGAATGCCGAGCTGAACTAGGACTTGATCCTGCACATAATAGTCAGCTGCTGAAGGGTTTTGAAGAGAATTTATGCCATCATAAATGGGCTCAAAGAGGTTTATTTGGGGGGTCATGTGTAAAGAGGCAGAGAGAACAGCTGGAAAGCTGCTGAGGGGGGAAATATTGAGGACTGAACCTGGAGCTAGGACATGGAGCAATGAAAGAAGAAGAGGAAGAGAGAAAGAGGGGTGGGGGCAATTCTGAAGATGGTTTAGTATGACGTGAAAACTGATCACAGAAAGAGAAGGGGGAGGAATAGTTTTCTAATCAGATGTTCAGGAAATACTGGTGCCTTTTGCACATAATGAGTGAACACAGGAAGAAGAACTGGGCTGGGAAGAAAGAGAAGGATCTTGACCTGGATTTGCTATTAGTCTCATGTTGCCAGCTGATGTCCTTGAAAGCTGAGGCAAATAACTTTGGGCTCTGCATGAGCCAGCACACCAGAGAGCCCCTACCTCCTTCCTGCCCCATCAGCTGCATCATCAGCCTCAACTTCTCTCGCAACTGACCCTAGTAACCCTGCCTCTGGTCACTGGAGGGAGAAGAGCGAGGATGGGCAGGGGTTGGCAGGGGGGGTAGGGATGGAATTACCCACAAAGGGACTTCTCAAGCTCTCCTATTTCTGACGTCTCTCTGCCCAAAGCTTCTCAACCCTGGCCTGAGCTAATGAACCTCAGAGAGCAAAGCTGTCTCTTGTTTGTTTGTCATTTTGAAGCTTTCTGGTTGATTAAGATCTATGCCAGCAGGAGGGTATAAAATCACCAGCATTTCTTTGTTTGAGGATCACAGGGCATTTTCATCTCCTCCTGACAAAATGCTGAACTTAATATAAAAATACTGTCCCAACCACTTTAGATGAGAGAAACTGTTAAAAGGACTTTTCCTTCTCTTTTCTTCCATCTAAATTGTTATTTTTTTCCCCCTCCTCTTATCATTTTCTGCTTTGTTTCACACCCCCTGCAAACCAGGTATCTATTAAAAGAGCAAAATTTGAGTTCCTAGTTACAGACAAAAACTACAAATGAATCTCACACTGAACGAGGGCCAAGGGAAGGAAAAAAAAACTGTTACTGGCTGACGCTTTGAAGTTTACTTTTTCTCACCAAACCCTCATTCTTCTTTTCCCATGAGCCATCATGGCCCCCACTCCCACCTCCAGCCCAACCCCCACGCCTAACCTGCATCCTTGAAACTCCTAACTCTTCCTTGGGAAAATGCAACCTTCACAGCTTCCGTCTTCTGGGGAAATGTAATTATCTGAACTGGCACAGATCCAGAACTCAGCTCCCCCATGAAAAGATTTCTTATGAAAGATTAAGTGGTAACACATATGTCAACAGTGCTCCCAGCTCTGGAGTAATTCTGAGCAAACAAGAAAATGGCAACAGTTCCTGTTTCCAATCTGGAAACCCTCCCTGGGTCTCTTTCCACCCCAGGTGGCACAGAGCTCTTCAATTTGTTCAGGTGTTGTATCATGGGAGCCAATAGACAGGTGAGGGGGACAACAGGTTTGTCCACAGCGGGCCTTCAGGGAACGGGAGGCAGAGAAGCAGCTGGTTTGAAGGCAGCCCTATGAGGCAGGCTGTCTTAGGGGCGCTGCACAGGCCACTTGGCCTGCTCAGCCCAGGCCTCCCTCCTGTTTCCTGTAACCCTCCGCCTTGGCAGGCATGGCAACACTGCCCTCTGCTGGGACAGCGCAGTCATCACACCCCACCCGAGCTCCCCTGGCCAAGGACAATGGCTGGAAACATGATGGGGAGAAGAAAGGCTTGACAACTGAGCAACCTCTAGGGTCAGCTTTGTGTGGCTGGAATGTCAGAAGTCCCCATCTCTGATGTCTGCCTTAACCCAGGGTTTTGGAATCAGACAGACAGCTCTGCTATGTGACCCTGGGCACGACTTACCTTTCTGAAATTCAGAACAAAGAGAAAGTCACCTACATTAGAGGGCTATAGTGAATATAAAATGAACATTACCTTTTCAGCAAGGGTGCCCACACATCCTGATTTCCCCAGGATGGTCTGAGTTTATGCCTGTGGTCCTGACATAATGATTGGTAGCATACTTTCATTTTCAAAAATGTCCTGTGTAGGGGATAAATTTTATGGTTAGCCTATCCAAAGCACAAATTATCCTGCCAGACATAATAGTTACTAAGTGAATACTCATTTATTTCTCTTTTATTGGAATGCTGATCTTCTATTGTGAGGGCATATGTCCATTTTTAAAGAGACAGGTGATCCAGTCTCCTTTCCCTTCTTTTCCATGGGGAAAACTGTACACTAGGCTTTCTGTATCCAGCAAAGAAAGCAATATGGCAGTATTAGAAAAAAAAAAAATCAATGGTGAATGGCTAGGAGAAGACAAGCAAAATCAACAAATTCTGGAAAGATCCTAAGCAAGCCCCTTCACCCTCTGTCCTGCGGCCTCCCATGTATGAGGGATGATAACCTTTGCTTTACCTTCTTTGTAAGACTGCAGCCAGGCTCAAATGCAGCAATGATATGAAAATACTAGACAGAAGCAAGGTGTCGTTGCTTCATTTTCAATGGATACCAATGGATACCAACTATCTACAGTTGGACATTTTTTGAGACACTTCTCCAAAAGAGAAGATGCAAAAGTTCAGCATGTATAGACACACTGCTATATAATAAACATTTATTTCTTCCAAGTCTGAGAAATGTGGGGAAGAATTATTAAAATGTCTACCACTGTGATAGCTCAAATCAGTGACAATGGCCAAATTTTGTCACATCAACGTCCCTGAGGGGAAGCTGGCACCACTGCCAGAGTAGCAGCTGATCTGCATGTCTATTTGCATAAATTTGTATTGGTGTGATGTTGAAAAATAAAGGCCAATATTAAGGAAAGTGGTTTTCTCCCAGACTAGTCATCTTCCCAGAGCATAGGGGCAAAGAGCACAGGCTCTGGAACCTGGCCTGTTACCTTCTGTTTGTGTGACCTTGGATGAATTATAACCTCTTATATTGTTTCTTTATCTAGAAATGGGAATAATAATAGCACTTACCACAGAAGGTCGGTGCAAGGGTTAAGCGAGTTAATGCGTATGAAGAATTTAGAGCATCACTTGACCTATTAAGTGCTGAGATATTAGTGGCTGTTATTATCCCAGACCCAGTCCATTGCCTCCCACCCTCCTGCCCATCAACCTTTATAACATGGCCTTTACTTTCTTTTTTCTGCAAATCGTAAAAGTTGGAAATTTAGAGCTGGGAGGGCTTTCAGAACGTCTAATCACTCACTTTCAGACCTTTGTTTTATTCCTTTTAAATAACCATGGAACACTTTTTGAAAATAAAAGCTTACATGGAAGCCCAGCATGGGGAGCCATGTAGCATTGTGGTTAAGAAAATGGGCTTTGCAGACAGACAGGTCTGATTTCCAGTTCCAGCAAAGCTGCTTATTAGCCTTGTGACTCAGGGCAAGTGATTTACCTTGACAGTGAGCCTCCATTTCATAAAGTGCAAAATGGAGACAGTAATTGTAAATATTTCATAAGGTCATTATAAAATTAAATGGCTTCACACCTATTGAGTGTTTAGTGTAACGCCTGGCACATAAGAAGAGCCCAATAATTACAATTGCGCTTGAGATTTTATTTATTTAGTTAGTTAATCTATCTATCTCTATCTATCTATCTATCTATCTATCTATCTATCTATCTGTCTATCTATCTATCATCTATGCTTTTGAGTTGGGTTCTTACACTGTTACCCAGGCTAGAGTGCAGTGGCACAATAATGGCTCATCACAACCTCAGCCTCCTGGGTTCAGGCTATTCTTCTGCCTCAACCCCCCAGAGTAGCTAGAATTATAGGCAGGCATGTGTCATCATGCCTGGCTAATTTTTTATATTTTATTTTGTAGAGATGACGTGTCTCTATGTTGCCCAGGCTAGTGTTGAATTCCTAGACTCAACTGACCATTCCGTTCTGGTTTCCCAAAGAACAGGGATTACAGGCATGGGACACTGCCCTGGCCCACTCTTGAGATTTTAATAAGTGAAATAGATACAAGCAAAGTCAATCCAGCTGGAGCAGGATAGAAAACTGAAACAACATGGGGGGGGCTCCCTGGAAACCCCTATGACTGTAAAACACAAATCAAAAGCTCCTGATCTAAGCTAACATCTGGAAGCCAAGGTCCAGAAAGCTCTCAGCTCTTAGTCACACTTTACATTAATGAACACCTCTCCCCCACCCCACTCCTAGCCAAAGTTCTAATTCTGCCACTGTCACTTACTGACATACTGACCCTGTGATTGCCCCTCTTTCCCTTTACCTTAAAGGCACAGCTCTGAGGCAGTCTTTTTGGTTTCAACACCCTTTTCTAGACCTGAATAAGCAGAGCAAGATTGTGTGGCATCCCCTGTGGTTGACTCCCATTAGGGCAAACGTGTCCTGAACCTGCACTTTAACATCTACCATTCCCTTTCTTTTCTTTTGACAGCTCGCAGCCAGAGGGGGAATGAGTCATTTGGTTAAAAATAAAAATACTACCATCTA
This sequence comes from Tarsius wallacei, assembly GCA_963574415.1. NCBI lineage: Eukaryota > Metazoa > Chordata > Mammalia > Primates > Tarsiidae > Tarsius > Tarsius wallacei. The sequence goes on along the minus strand of CAUYQG010293756.1, from coordinate 8,031 downwards.
CCCTCTAATAGCTTTGTTCATAATCACTGAAGGCTGGCACTAATATACATTCCAAGCAGCCAGGGAGAGCCGGCGGACAGCCCGGGGAAACTGGTTTACCTCAAAGCACAGCTTTGTCACTGCCATTGCTGTGTCGAAATGCGTGAAACCCGCCATCTCTGCTTTGGCTGAGCTACATTAGCATGGAGTGGAAGGGATAACCAACTTCCAGAAAAGAGGACAGTGAAATAGATACTCCAGGAATCACTTAGTTAGGGGTTAGAGGACAGGATTCAGAGCCCACAAGGAGCTAGGCCAATCTCTTCATTTCATAGGGACCCAGAAATGGAGAGTAACTTATCTAAGGTCACTTAGCTGAGAGTCGGAGGAGCAAGGCATGTTCTCAGAGTACCTGTCTAAAATAATTATTAATTCCTTGCTCTTATTTCCAGTTGTTGTTCTGAGCACTGTGTTAGATGTCATGTTGATTGCCTTAGTCAATCATTAAAACCATCTTATGAGGTAGATATTATTATTTTCCCCATTTTATAGGTGAGAACACTGAAATTTAGTGAGGTTAAGTTACTTGCCTAAGCTCCACTAGCTAGTATGTGGTGAAGTGTATGAAATGAGTTTCATTTGAGTACAGAGCTTGGATTCTCAAGCACTGAATCCTTAAAGTTGGAGGAATGGGGAGTTGCCTGTGTATATGCTCAGAAAGCAGGAACTCTATTGTATTCATCATTGAATCCTCATTTTCTAGCAGAATTCCTAAACAGGAACAGAAAGCCCCAAAATATCTGCTGAGTGCGTGTATGATGACCATGTCTATTTGCTCCTTTAGGATCTAGTCTTTTCTTTCTCTTTCTCTTCTTCCTCCTCCTCTCCTCCTCCTTCTCCTCCTCCTTCTCCCCCTCTTCCTCCTCCTCCTTATTCTTCCTTATACTCCTCCTTCTTCTCTCCTCCTCCTCCTTTCTTCTCTTCATTCTTTTCCTCCTTCTTCATTCTCTTCTTCCTTCTGCTCTTCCTCCTCCTCCTTCTCTTCCTTCTCCTCCTACATCTCCTCCTCCTCCCCTTTCTCCTCCTCAATCTCCCCATCCTCCTCCTCTTCCTCTCCCTCCTCCTCCTTCTTCTCCTTCTAACTGAGGGTGTTAGTGAATGCTATACAACATTGATCAGGACAACTTCCTCTGGCCAGTCTGAGATAGCATCTATCTTCATTCCCTACCAGACACTTTTGATATATCTAACTTAAGCTCAGGTGAATGAGAAGCACTACATGTTAGGGCTGAACAGAAAGTAAATAAAGCCATGACAAGAGTCTTGGTTTCACTATGTGAATTTGTAGAAGTCATTCATCTTTGCTAGACCTCAATTTACTCAGCTGAAAGAAAAGCAAATAATTTGTAAGGGTTTCATTCAACAAGAGCTTGATCCAAGCATGATGTAAAGCAAAGTTTCTCAATATCAACATGATGTACCTCTTGAGCTATATAATTCTTTGCTAAGGGCACCTGTCCTGTGTATTGCAGGAAGCTTAGTAACATCCTTAGCCTTTATCCATCATAGACCAGTCATTCTTCCCCGGTTGTGATAAGTGAAAATGTCTCCATACAGTGCCAATGTTTCCTAGGGGGCAGAGGGAAAAAACCCTGGTATAAAGTGACCCAGGTTCTGCCTTCACGTTAACATCATGTAACTCAATTTTCTTATGGGTCCTTGAACCCTCTGGGCCTGGCCTCTCACCTGAAAAAAGAGATCGTTGTTCTATTTGGCCAGGATGATTGAGCCATGGATGTGCTCCAGCTGTGGTCCTTTCCTACCTGTGCTGTGGGTGGAGGTAACAATCAGTTGAGAGAACTGGTGCTAAGTGCTTTGGTACATGTGTGTAACTGTCTGAATCCATTATGTGTGTGTAGGGCATGGTAGGGGCTTGGAGAGAGTATTATTGTGTTCATTGGATTTGCAAACCCTCAAAAATCATGTCTGCAACCCAAGGGAAATCATGTAAACCCTGTTTCAGAGTTTCCAGTAGTCCTAAATGCCCACAGTCCACTTTCTTTACTGTCCTATTTATGATTTTTGTGAACCAAACCTTGCCTAACTCCTGTTCTCCTGCTTCTCTCAGATAGAGATAGATAGATGATTAGACAGATAGATAGATATGGACAGATATCAATTCATTGAGATATGCAGATATGCATAGCTATAGAGACCTACAGAGATAGAGATGGAGATGATAAAGATTGAGAGCAAGATCAAGATAAAGATATAGAGATCCTGTTGGTTCTGCTTCTCAGGAGAAACCTTACTGATCCAACATATTCATCATCATCACCATCACCACTGTTGTTCATACATAATTCAGTCAGTTAAATACATATGCCAGCAAGTGTGCTAGACTCTAGGATGAAATATCATTTTTCTGATTATATTAGAAACTCTGTTTCTGCTCTGTGACCACAAGTTCCTCTTGAAATGGGCATAATGTGCCTCGTCCCTTTGCCTCAGGTGTTCTGCTGAGTCGCTCCAGAGATAAGAGGTTAGCAGCCCTTTATAAGCTCAGATGTCACTCCTCCCTTGGAAAGAATGGCTATTTGTGGCAAAATTAAACATACTATCACCAGTTCTGCAGATATTAAGCATCACAGGGCCAGGTTTTTTGTCTGTTTTGCTTAATGCTGTATAATCTGTGCCCCAAGCAGGGCCTTCTTGGATGAATATATGAAAGGTCCTGTATTTCCAGTGGCCAGATTGGAATACCATGATAACTGCTATTCATGTTCACATTGAATATATAGGTAAGCATCATGTTATGCAGGGAAATCAAACGACTCCAAACTTGGCGAATGGTTTTTTATGAATTCCTCTGGAGCAATGTTTTCAGATGTCCTTCAAGGAACAGAAAACTCTACCCAAACATACAAAATCTCATGTAAAAACACACTATGCAAAACAGGAGCTGTTGTGATTAAAGTGTGTGCATGATAGTAAAGAAGGTCTAGGTCTCAAACATTCCCATCCTCCACCTTCTACATACTCTGTCTTCTACCTCCTCTTCTTTTGTTTTGTTTCATTTCAGATTTTGAAATTTTCTTTAAAACCTAAATCTTTGGAAAATATGAGGGACCAAAAAACCAAATTTTTTATTTATAAAAATTGTGTATTTATTCTTACATGTTTAAACTTCAGTCACCTTCAAAGTACTCTCTGTTTGATGCAATATACCTATCAAGATGCTTTTGCCACTGCTCAAAACAGTTTTGAACTTGTCAATTTTGATGCCTTATAGTGCTTCAGCCATTTTTTGTTTCACCTCTTCCACATCAGCAAAACATTTCCCTTTGAAGACTTTTTTCCTCTGGGGAAATTATTAAAAAAAAAAAAAGAGTTGCTCGGGGCAAAATTGAGTGAATAGGGAGGGTGGGGCATGAAGATCATGCTGTTTTTTTGGTCAGAAACTGCTGAACACTCAGCACAGTATAGATAGGTGTATTGTCATGGTGGAAGAACCGGTCACCTGTTTGTCACTGCTTGGGATGTTTCTTCCACAAGTCGCCTTTCACAACAATGCTAGCTGGTACACTGATGCTGATGGGTTCCTAGAACACTGACTTAGTGGGGACATGTGTACTGCAAGGGGCCTGCCCTCCAAAAGATAATTCTGGCTGTTCATGGGTCTCCCCTCGTGTACTTTGATAATAACTGACCATAAATACTTTGAACAGAAGTTTGGCGTAGTTGAAAAAACACTGTGCAAGGATTCTGAAGGTTTTGGCTTAGCCTCTCATCTGACTCTGACTCACTGTGAGACCTCTTCCTTCCTTCTCTAGGCCTGTTTTTCCATCTCTAAAGAAGGAGCAATGGAATGGTATTGAATGGTCCAACCTGGTAAAATAGTATAGAACAGATGAAAGAAGTATTCATGTCATCTATTTCTTCCTTCTTCTCCTTCACTTTTATCTTACTATGCTGTTCCATCTCTTCTTTCCTGAAGAAATCAAGGGCCAAAGGGAACCTGATATCATGTGTCCAGATGATGGAACATTCGCTGCAGCAATGGAGCAATGTAATGGGATGACTATGGCTAGTCAAGCTCTTGAATGGTATGATCAGGTGTCCGCATGATATAATCAGAAATAACAAGGAAGCCAAGAAAAGATCCAGTGTTGTTGTGGTAGCAGCTGGAATGCCATGTTTGGCTCGAGAAGAATGGGGGCACAATGCCGGGGCCATGTTCCAAGCAATTAAAGAAAAGATTAGCGTCTATTTACCCATTAATTACAGAACAGCATCCAAATATCATCTGGCCAGAACCTGCTCCCTGGTCCTCACAGAGACCTGACTGGGAGCAGTCTTCTTTTCTCTCTTCTCATTACTTCACTCATATCAGATGAACATCTTATAGCTTTTCTTGGCATGAGCTCGACTATGATGGGATCAACTTTCTCAAGATGCTCTTTTCTGCTACATAAGCATGTACATATCTTTAACTTCTATTTTGAATCAAAATTTTCAACTTTTTACTATCTTCTGCATCCTGGTGTCGGGGAGTCAGAAAACCAAATTTCCAAGTCTTCCTTTTGTCATTTCTTCTTGAGATGATATTAAACAACTTCTCTGAGCCTTGGATTTCATATCCATTGTTCTTTCTTGGTCAGGCTTTCAAGTTTGTAAGAAAATAAAATTATCCTATGTGTTTTAAAGTGCATATAAACTACAAAAGCATCATTCAAATGTTAGTGTTGATATGGTCTAAATGGCTACTTATATTTTACCAAATCCTTTCACTGTCACAATTATTTCACAAATTGGGTGCCAAAGAAGTCTAGTTCCATGAAAAGATAATAAGATTGTTCTACGGAAAAATTTTTTTAAAAGAGTTCGCAGTACAAATACAATTGAATTTTTAATCATGTACATTTTTAATGCAGACCTTCTCATTGTCTTTAAGCTAGAAATGTTATGTACTCACAGAAGCTGTTATTTTTCTACCAGAGAGCACTTATTTTCATTTATTGGAATTAATTTAACAGGAAGTAAAATTTGAGAATGACTGATCTATATAATACTTTCTATTAAGGGAGGTACAATATAACAATTACTTTAAAACTGAAAAAATTAAGGCTGGAAAATCTAAGAAGGTAAGTAAGATATAGAGAAAGTAGGTTGCTAGGTTGCTTTATTTTTTTTTTTCTAGACTTTGTAGTTGATTTCTTTGTTTTCTGTTGTTTTTTGTTTTTTTTTTTAGAATCACTTAGTAACTTGCCAGAAATGCAAATTCTCATGATTCCCAAGACCTACTGAATCAGAAACTCTGGGTGGATCTCAGCAATGTGTCTTTGAACAAGCCCTCCAAAGTGATTCCAATGCATACTAAGGTTTCAGAATCACTTGATTTGAATCACCAATGTAGTTGCTTAATAATTGCACCCTCTTTCAGTTCCATATGTCTCAGTTTGGACAAAAAATTGAATGACCGCACTAAATATAGCTATGCTGGCTAAACTATTTTGTTAAGTAATTCCATTTCTTTTGGTAAACAGCAGCCACACATACACACATACCTAGACACCTCAGTCTACTTCTCTGGGATACACTGGACCTCTGGACAATCCAGCTAACAAAAGGTTAATGCCTAGCACTCCAGAGTATCCAGATCCTGACTGGACAGGGTCCTTTCTGAAGGATTAGTGCTCTCATTGTGACAGTTAAATGATTGTTTAACATAGTATCTGCTAGGAGTCTAATAAAGGATGGTTATTTAATTTTTTACTTTTACTGGCACCTTCTCTATGTCAGAAACTGTGATAGGCTTGGGGTGTTAAGCAGTGAAATCGATAGCGTGACCCTCACAGAGCTCACAATCCAGTCAGAAATACTGACTACAAATAATTATAATCCATGGTCACAAATGCTTTGGTTGGATAGTAGGGATGCGGTGGGAGACAAGGGTGGGGGACATGGTGGTGGAGAACAAGGGTGGGAGGTGGGGAGGCAGGCAGTCTATGGACAAAAGCAATGTCATATGGGAAAACCCGGGAGATGAGAAGGAGTGTGGCACGTTGGGAAAACCACAAGTGACTCAGAGTGGCTGGAGCTTACCATGGTGGTCGGCAGAAATAGGGAAGAATAATGATAGGGCATGAGTCTGAAGATTGTTGGCAGGAGCCCGATCAGAAGATTTTTGAACTATGTTGGGGATTTTAAAAAATATTTTGAGGGCAATAGGAAGCCATGGGAGGGTCCACAGCAGAGGAACAGCATGTTTGGATTAGTACTTTATGAAGTTTGTTCTGCCTGTTGTGCAGCTGTGCATAATAGAGAGAAGACTAGAACTATCAGTGAACCCCAGTGATGACTGGTGCTTACCCGGATAAGGACAGTGAAGTGGGCATGGAACGGTGCATCTATAACCACATTTGTTGAGTTTTGCTCCAGAGTAAAAAAAGAAAATATGTGTTTTCTCTCTCACACACTATACATTATTGAATTTTGTTTTAGAAAATAAAATGTTAGCTCTATTACCTGGACACTTATATCCTGAATGGGATCTTGTTTTCATTGTTTTTGCTGTCTTTATTGTTTAGATCTTAAACCTTGGTTTAGTCTTTTAATAAATAGAACATGTGTCAGCCTATCTACTATTTTCTAAGTATCTATATACCATAACATGGCTAATGAAGTTATTTTGCTTTTACTTTGAACTGCAACATAAATCTGTGAGTTAAGCCTGTTTAATTTTTGGAAATTGATCTCAGGGAGAATTGGCCATGTTTATACAGATGACAAGATGCTTGGCCTTTTGTCTCCAAATTGCATGAACTTGCCACATTACCACATGCCTCCCACTTATGCTTCAGGGTGTCAGGAGAACGTTGGATTAGTCAAAGTCTGAGAGACGAAGGCTACTGTGAAGGTTTGAAGTGGGTTACAATGTTCTGCTTGTACTTCTACATCCTACCTAGGCTCCAGAAAGGAAACGGAAGAATGAAGAAGGGGGTAGGGAGAGGAAGAAATGCTGTGTCATCTTCTAATATTGCAGGGTAGTGCAAGAGTGATGCTGAAGGACTCATTCCACAAAATCCTCAGCTTCTGAGCAGCCTCAGAGTCACTCCAAACTGCCCCAATCTCAGCTGCAAAACTTATTTTTGAAAAGTGGGTACAGGAGAAAAAGAGCCACTAACATATCAGGAAGAAAACTAAACTAAGTCCCAATTCTGCTATTTACTAGACAGACAATTTCACCCTTTCTGAGCCTCAGTTTCCCCATCTGCATATGAGGACATTAATAATATCTACCTCTCAGTGTTATAGCAAAAATTATTTAGAAAATTAAATAAAATAACACCTTGAATGCTCTGCATAGTTTCCTCATTTATTTGAGGCCTTTACTCAGATGGCTCCTCTCAGCAAGGCCTTTCCTGTCCATTTGATTTAAAATAGCAACACTTCTACCTTTTGTTCTTCCTGTCCCCGCCTCCTGGCTTTATTTTCCCCTCCATCTAAAAGAGTAAGTATTCTGCTTGTTTATTCATGTGTTTCCACCTTTCACAGGAAAGCAAGGATGGCTTGTCTGCTTTGCTCATCACTATATCTCCAGTGCTAGAACAGCATCTGGAACAAAATAGGCATTCAATAGGTACAAGTGGACTAAAGAATGAATGGAGACATGGTAAGTGAAAATAGATCATTTAGGTTTTTTGTTTTGTTTTGTTTTGTTTTTGCATTTTCAGAATTATTTGTTATGTTATCAGAGTCTTAGCCCAATTTATTATTGTTTTTTACTATGTAATATATGTACAGATACTGCCTCACTAAAAAAGAAATAAAAAATAAATACTACAAGAATGCAAAATAAAATGCACAATAGATTGTATCCAAAAAGGCCCATTTATTTTATTTTATTTTATTTTATTTTTTTTTTTGAGTTGGAGTCTCACTCCGTTGCCCAGACTGGAGTGCAGTGGCCGCTCCCGGTCACCGCAGCCTCGACCTGCTGGGCTCCGGCGATCCTTCCGCCTCAGCCTTCCAAGTAGCTGGAACTACAGG
>CAUYQG010293753.1:0-20936 GCA_963574415.1 Tarsius wallacei | reverse complement strand
AGTAATAAGAGATGAGTTGGGAGAAGTAGCTGGAGCCATGTTATCATGCAGGTTTTGTAATCTGGGATGTGGGGAATTTTCTTTTTTTCTGAGTATGATCATGGCTCACTGCAGTCTCAAACTCCTGGGCTCCAGCAATCCTCCCACCTCAGCCTCCTGAGTACCTGGGACTACAGGTATGTACCACTATGCCTGGCTAATGTTTTATTTTATTTTTTGAGTTGGAGTTTCACTCTGTCACCCAGGCTGGAGTACAGTGACACACGACTACCACAGCCTCGACTTGCTAGGCTCAGGCAATCCTTCTACCTCAGCCTTCCAAGTAGCTGGGACCATACGTGCATGCCACCAAGTCTGGCTTGTAGAGACGAGGTCTTGCCAAGTTGCCCAGACTGGTCTCGAACCCCTGAACTCAGGCAATCCTCTTGCCTCCGTGTCCCAAAGTGCTGGGATTAAGGCGTGAGCCACCGCACCCGCCCAATTATTTTTTTTAATTTTTGGTAGAGACAAAGTCTCACTATGTTGTCCAGGCTGTTTTCAAACTCCTGGCCTTAAGAGATCCTCTTGCCTCCGGCTCCTGATGTGCTGAGATTACAGGTATAAGCCACCACACCTGGCCTTAATTGCCTTGGTAAAGGCCCTATCTACAAATACAGTGATATTCAGTGGCACCGAGGGCTAGAACCTCAACGTATGAGTTTTGGGGAGATAAAACTCAGCCTCTAACAGCAGCAACGATGGGAGCGGGAGTAGAGGGAGCCAGGTATTATATGTTGGTCTCTGGGTGAATTTTCTTGGGCTGGACACCTTCCCTTTAGGGAAGCATCTAGAAGGCAGGTCCCCTGCAGGCCAGCGGGGATGGTTCAGTAGGACCTTTGGGGCTTCTGTCCACCCGGCATCCCAAGCTGGGTGTTCCCCAGAGTCATAGGCACCTGGGCTAAAGGAACTCAGATGGGGATAACCCTAAAAGAAGCCAAGCATTAGGTAAGCCAGAAGTTTAATAAAAACGAAAAACATTACAACCCTGTGGGCTGGCAATGGGCTGCTTCAGAAGGTCTGACATGTTGGTCAGCCTGATGTCCTGACTCCTGTGGGTCCTGGGAGGTCCCAGGATTGGTCCCCTCACACCCAAGGTTCATTTTCCTCCCTCACCTTATTCCCATGGGGGAGGGCTCAGTCTTCCTGGTGTCATTTTTGACTAGGCTGATTCTGAGCTCCCTCACCTTGTGAGGAAAGCCTGAGTCTGATTTTCACCCCGTAACGATGATGGGTTCCTTTAATTGTTTTCCTGAGTCCACACCCCCCGCCCAGGTTCTGAGGTCGGCAGACAGATGGAGAATGAAGAGCTTGGGGAATGGCGGTGCCACCTCCATGGGAGACAGCCACCGATCCCAGGGTCTCCCGGCTTGCCTGTAAAGTCTCAGGGACGCAGAACCCCCAGGCGCTGGTGACGAGCTGGGCCCCAGAGTCTGTGCAGAAGGAAGCTCTGCTGGGACGGATCTCCTTGGTGGCCACTGCCAGCGGCCAGTTAAGAAGTGCTGCTCCTCCTCCGGGGGTGGAGGGCTTTCCTCTTGGCGCCGTCCTCCTCGGTGTCACTCTCGCAGTTCCTCTGGGGGTGGAAAAAGAGGCCCAAGGCAAGAGGGTCATGAGATGCCGGAACGGGTTGTGCTGGCAGTCTGGGCTGATTCACCTAGGCCAGGGGCTGGGGAGCCAGAGGCGGGGTGTTGAAGCGAAGCCTGTTGCTCTATCCAGAGACCAGTGTTGCAGGGCGGGGGCCTGAAACGAGGCCAGACCTTGAGGCCTTCCGCCCAGAGAAGAGAAAGCATCTAAGGGACACCAGGCATCAGGAGAGGCCAACCCGTGAAAATGAAAGTTACAGCTGGTGCTCTGTGGCTGGGGCCTAATCAAGCCCGCTTGGATAGGTGGTCTGTGGCTGACAGGTCTCCCAAGCTCAGCCTAGAGAGAACGGGAGGAGAGTGAGCTGCAGGCTCCTCCCTAAGCTCAGAAAGCCAACACACCACACCCCTCCTTCTCTGATGCAGTTCTGCTGCACTGTTAGCAAGACTGGCCCTGCGGTTTTTTCCAAAAAAATGACTCCATCTTTATGAAAGATGAAAAGAGTATAAAGGTATTGTCTGTCAGCTCCCACATGGCTAAACCAGAGCTGAGACAGCCATCTGGAGGTCATACTGTCTTTTCACTCACATCATAACAATCTAACTTAGTTATTTAATTCCTTAAAGAAGTATTCATTTGGAAAGACTTAAAATTGTCAGAGGTTCAATTCTAAAGCTTCCTAAACAAAAAGACATATCATTGCTCTTTTTTTTTTTTTTTTGAGTCAGGATCTCACTCTGTTATCGAGGCTAGAGTGCAGTGGCATAATCATAGTTCACCGCAGCCTTGACCACCAGGTTATACTTCCCTCTCAGCCTCCCAAGTAGCTGGAACTACAGGTGCGTGCCACCATGCCTGGCTAATTTTAAAAATTTTTTTGTAGAGACAAGGTCTTACTAGGTTGCCCAGGCTGATCCTGAACTCATGGGCTCAAGCAACCCTCTTGCCTCAGCCTTCCAAAGTGCCAAAATTACAGACATAAGCCACCATGCCCAGCAATTTTTTTCTTTTTTTTTTTAAAGGAAAGTCCCTTTAGTAAAACTATATAACAGATGTCTGGGGCCCAGTCCTTTTTCACTTCTAGGGTGAATCATTGAGCTGATGGTGCTTGCCAAATGCTTGAGTAAAAAGAGGACTATTTTAAAATATTTGCACAAGGATCAAAGTTAGGAACAAAATTCACATTCTTTTCAATGACTCTCTGGTCCCCTCTCCCCATGGCCTGCATTCAAAAGGGCCAGGGCTCAGCCTGAAAGGCATGCCCACTCTCTGCCATTTGTCCAGGGCCTCCTCTCTTTCCCCTGGCTTGAACCAGCTGGAAATCCAAGGTCAAGATCAACTTTAACCAAATACATCCTAGGCCAAGTCTGACTATAACAATAAAAATAACTCCAGCTCTGCTGAATAGGAACTTTTCAGCATGAGTCAGAGCCAAACAGTAAAAAAATAAGCTAGGTAAAGTCTACCTGTCATTATCAGGAATTCTCAGAGGAAGAGAGGTCCAGGCCCCTTTATAGCAGATGAGGAAAGTGGCCAGAGAAGGCACAGGACTTGGCCAAAGCCACATTGTTGTTTGGGGCCTCTGGAGCCATAAATCCTCAAGTCCTGGCAAGAGCAGGAATAAACAAGAGTTCAAGCTGAAGAAAGATGACCCCAGGCTATGCTGGGTGGGAGGAGCAGGGCTGTGTTAGTTTCTGTTGTGCACTCCGAGGCCTCTCAGGGCTGACCATCATCTCAGGCAGCCTCCTTCCAGCCATCTCATGAGCAGGGAGTCACCTCGTTTTCTGGCCTATTCCATTTAAGTCACTTCTTTGCCCCCTTTACCACACTCAGTAGCAGGGGAGAGGCTTTCCAGGGAACCCCCTACCAACTGAAATACTAACTAACACTGGCATTGCATTTTAAAATCTACAGGAAGATTTTAGGGTTTTTTTTTTTTTTTTTTTAGTTGAGGTCTCACTCCATCACCCAGGCTAGAGTGCAGTGACAGGATCATGGCTCACCACAGCCTTAACCTCCTGGGCTCAGGTGGTCAGCCTCCTAGATAGCTGGGACTACAGGCATGCATTGCCATGCCTGGACAATTTTTTTTTCTTGGTAGAGATGAGGTCTTGCTATGTTTCTTAAGCTAATCTTGAACTCCTGGGCTCAAGCAATCCTTTTGCCTCAGCTTCCCAAAGTGCACGATTACAGGCATGAGCCACCACACCTGGCCTAAAGGAAGATTTCAAGCAATAACAGCTGCTAACACTTATTGAGCACTTGCATATTAGGCTTTAAGAGTACATTATCATTTAATCCTCAAGAACTACTACTAACCCTATTTTACAAATGATGACATTTTAGCATACAGAGTTTAAGTAATTTTCTTGAGGTCACACAGCTAGAAAGTGGCAGGTTTGAATCCTGGCAGTCTGCCTCCAGAGGCCACACTCTCTACCAGTATATTCTGTTTTCTGTTATGAGCCTTTCATTTTAGGTGCCATAAAACTTCAAAAAAACCAATCAAGTATATGATATCATCTAAATATTACTACTTATAATGGTAATAATGGTAAAATATTATAAAGCAAAACAGAAATGGAAACATTGAAAAAACAATGTACAGTTTCCATTCTTTTTTTTTTTTTTTTTTTGAGTTGGAGTCTCACTCTCTCGCCCAGGCTGGAGTGCAGTGACATGATCACACCACTGCAGCCTCAGCCTCCTGGACTCATGTGATCCTTCTGCCTCAGCCTTTCAAGTAGCTGGAACTACAGGCATGTGCCACCATGCCCAGCTAATTTTTTGATTCATTGTAGAGATGAGGTCCCGCCAAGTTGCCCAGACTGGCCTCGAACCCCTGAGCTCAGGCAATCCTCTCACCTCTGCCTCCCAAAGGTTGGGATGACAGGCGTGAGCCACTGCACCTGGCATGCTCCCATTCTAAAGCAGATTTCTGGATTGTCAGAAACAAATTCGGGGTTGTCTGTGGTCTCCTTCTCCAGAGTCCCCATGGTCCCCAGGGGCTGCCAGTCCTCCAGGGAGAGACTGGAGGGGTGGGTGGCAGCAGAGTTCATCTGCCCTCCAGGGGCTCGTGCTGCCCCATCGGGCTCCCCTCCCAGCCCCATCCTGAGGTCCCCAGAACATGCCTCTGAAGATCACACTTCAGCCTGCAGGGTAGAGGAGGACAGGACCAGCACAACTGGCTGGAAACGGTGACTGCCCATCTGCCTGGGGGAAAGGGAGGCTCCCCGACCCTGGAGCCCCTGGCCACCCCAGAATTCTGCCCAAGAAGAGGACATTGCGTTTACCTACCAGGTCCTGGTCTGGCCTCAGATGCACCTTCCTCATCAGCGAGCGGGTGAGATGGTTGCACAGGGACACGATGCTGAAGGACAGCTGAGGGGGCCAGAGAAAAGGAACGACGGTGAGGATGGGTAGGGGATCCCAGAGAGAACCCGGGACCCCACCCAGGGTCCCTGTCCCCCCGCGCCACACTGGACATACCTTCCACCGCCTGCGGACATACTGCTTCTTGAAGTTCTCCAGATTGACCACGGACTCCCTGCGCACCATGGCTTGTTGGCTGTCCGACGGCTGAGAGACAAACAGTGTGGCGGCTGTCACTGGGCTTCACACAGCGGCCACCCTCTCCCTGCAGATCCCCACTGCATGCCTGCTGGCCTTGGCCTGACCCTGGCACCTTGCCGCTGGGCGGGGCATGCACTGGAGCCTCACAGTGAGGGCGACAGTGACAGAGGTGCCAGCTGTTCAGGAGATGCCCTGAGATATGGTGACCACAGCTGGACATACATGCAGGCCCGGCTGGAGGCTCGGAGGCTGCTGAGGGGGAAGCAGGAGGCAGGGGCCTCAAGCACACATTGCTTTGGGGAGAGGGTCATTTTCCAGCAGTCAGGGATGCCCCCTGTGCACTGGGCTTCGCAAAATGAATGCCTTGTTGGCAGGCAGGGCATTAATATCCCCATTCAAAAAATAAATGGTAGGAAACAGGTTTTGAGGAAGATCAGGAGACAGGATGTATAGCTGCCTTTCACAGTCTGGCAGTCAAAGCTCAGCTTAAATCTTGACTTCTCCAAGAAACCTAGCATGGCTTCTCTGAGCTCAGTTTTCTCATATGTAATATGAGGATAATAATATCATGTCACGGGGTTGTTAAGAATGAAGTGAATAGGGATATATAAAGTGCTTAATCCAGTACTACTCAATAAAAAGCAGTGAATTATTGTCTGCCTTCCTGCCTTCTCCATTCCCTTTTGAATTTCCCCCTTTTGCAAAACAAGGCTGTCCTAAACCAAGAGCTACATTTCAGGGGCTTGGGGAATTTCCTGAAATGGTTTGCAAATTTTAGTGTGTAAATTTGTAAGTGAATGTTCATAGCAGCATTATTCATAATAACCAAAAAGTGGGAACAACCCAGACGTGCAACTGATGAATGGATGAACAAAGTGTGCTATATCCCTACAGTGAAGTACTGTTCAGGAATATTATTTATAAAAATAAATGGGGCCCTGGCACATTTTATAACATGAATGAACCTTGAAGATGTTACGTTAAATGAAAGTAGCCAGATGCAAAGGCCCATATCTTGTATGGTTCCATTTATATAAAATGTCCAGAAGAGGCAAATCCATGGAAACAAAGTAGGTTAGTTGTTGCCAGGAACTAGAAAAAGGGGAGGATGGGAAATGACCATGAAAGGTATGCGGTTTCTTCTGAGGTAATGAAAATGTTCTGGAGTTAGCTAGATAGTGATGATGGTTGCACAATTTGTGAATACACAGGAATTGTACATTTTTAAATGGTAAATTTTATGGTATGTAAATTATTATTTCAATAAAAAAATTACTGTGTCTGTTCAAACATTTCTTCTGAGGAAAGTCAATAGTTTTTATTGATTCTCAAAGGCTCCCGCGACCTTGGGAAGATGAACTGCTCAGCATGACCCACAAAGCCCCGGCAGCTCCATTTTCCTCTCTGCTCTGTGGTTTTCTTGCCGCAGTGCCTCACTGGGCCCCTGGTGAAGGCTGAGTGAGTCCTCGTGAGTCCTGAGTGCTGGTCTTGCCTCATAATCTCATTGAGAGCACATCTCCACTCCCGTTTCTTTCTCATCCTGGCAGCAGGAGCCAGAAGAAGCCAGTACACACTGCTGGCCATGTACTTCTGGAGCTGGCATCTCTGGCAGCCTTTCCATGGCCATCCCAACCCATCTCCCCGGAAGGCCTCCAAGTGTCTCAAGGCCTAATTCAAGTGTGACCGCCTCCAAAACAACTTCCAGAGAACATCTCCCTCCCCGAAATGTGTGCTCTTGGAAAACATCATTTCACTCCTGGAAAACAACTCAAGGGCACAGACTTTCTTCGTGTCTGTGTCAATGCCTGTAGCCCCACTCTCCTCCCCAGCCAGAATCAACAAAGGATGCTCAGTTGTCCTATTGTTAAATCTTAAATCATTTCCCTAAGTTGTTGAAGAGACAAATTGGAACAAAACCCCAGGAGCTGAGACCTGCTCACCCCCACTGGGAGTCATCGAGATGCAGAGCCAGGCAAGGGTGGTCAGGGAGCATAGGAGTGGAGGAGTGGAGGAGTGCACATAACCTGGAAGTGAAAGGGAGATGAGGATGTTGGTCTAGTCACCCTCCCAAACCGAAATACAGGGGTTTGGGCCAAAGAGTGCAGAAGGAAAGAGAGGAGGGAAAGGAGAAATGCAGGGAGAAGGAAGAGAAAAGGATGAGCCTGCCCAGGGACCATCAGGCCATGCCCCAACACCTGGGACCCTGTCCTTAGCTGCCTGTCACCACCCCCCACCCCCCACTGCTGCAAGCCCAGTCCTGGGTCTAGTTCCACCTGGAAGGGAGGCACAAAGTAGGCAGATGGCCACCGATCGCTGGGGACCTGACTTCTCCTCTTCTCCAAGCCTTCCCAGCGCTGTCCACACACCCCGTGCCACTGGCACCCTCCTCCAGACCGATGTCCAACCTCTCGCTTTATTGTCCATCTGGCTTCTACCCACACGTGTCCACTCGCTGCTCTCTGAACTCAAGGTCTCAAGGTCCTTGCCCTTGCTCCCTCATATATTCCCTCTTTTGGCCAGGTCTTTGCTCAACTGACACCTCCTCAGGGAGACCTTCTTTGATCACCCTATATCAAGTAACACCTCAACCACCCTCCATGACTCCTGATGCCTGTGCCCTACTTCCTCACTGCATGTGTCACTACCTGACATTGTAGCCTGTATTTATTTGTATTCATTCCTCAGTATCCATGGGGGATTGGCTCCAGGAATATGACAGGGGCCAAAATTCACAGATACCAAAATTCACGGATGCTCAAGTCTCGTACATACAATAGTGTAGCGTTTGCATATAACCTACGCACACCCTCCCAAACACTTTATTCATTTGTTTTTATTTTTTTCCAGAACACTTTAAATCATCTCTAGATTACTTATCATACCTAACACAATGTAAATGTTATGCCAATAGTTGTCATACTATATTGTTTTATTTGTATGCTCTTTATTGTTGTGTTGTTTTTTGTTATTTATTTTTGAATATTTTCCATCTGTGGTTGGTTGAATAGGAGAATGTGAACCTCCTCGTGGATGTTTTTTGTTAGTCCCCTCTCCCCCACCCCTCTCAGTACCTAGTATCTCCTTCCTAAGGTGATCAGCGCCCTCCCTAACCCAGAAAACATGTCTACCTCTAACTTCACTAATGTTTGCAACTCCCTCGGGCAGGAATGACCTTTGGGCCTAACCCTTAAAGGGGCACTTGGAGAATTTGATGAGGTAGAATCAGTAGACTCTGCGAGGGAGAAGGGGCCTCTTCTTGTCCACTTGCTGATTGGTATCCTCGTCCAGGAAAGAAATGGCTGACTCCATGGCTGGAAGGTCAACATGCAGGCAAGCGGAATCTCAATAATGAGAATCCCAGCCTCCTCCTGACCCAGCAGTGACTGCAATTGAGCAAAGACTTCCCCCTCCAAATGTTAGGTGAGACCATTGCCAGAGGCTATCAATGGGAGATGATGTAAATTCCTTCTAAGGCCCTGTTTATATGCTATACACAACAGCATGAACCCTGAGGAGGAGGCCACAGGGCTATAAATATGCCAGACTGGCCTTTCCTAATCAATGGTCCTCTCTGGTTGCTAAGAGGCCCACCAAACACAAATGCTGTCATCTCAGCCTTGAAAGTCAGAGAGATGCAAATTCTGCAGTGAAATCTGTTCTCAGAAGGAATGTTGCACAAACATCTTTGATTAAATTGGGGATGTGAGGGGGACATGGAACTATGTTTTGCCTTCCCCTGAGCTATCCCTCTCTGCAAACAGATAGTGCCTGCTCCTGGCCTTGTGGTCCATCGCTAATACCAGGTAGCCATGGGCAATTCTGACCAGGCTCCTAGGAGTATGTTTGGTGTCTTGGAAAAATGTCAGAAAGGGAGGCAAGAAGACAGTAAGCTGTGGCTGGTCATGTTTTGTTTAAGCAGATGCAAATGCCTTTGAAAAAGTCTCAGGGGGTGTGCTAGTCAGGATACACAGCAGGAAGAGGAAGCAGCAGCCATCACTAAGGCAGAACAAAGGAGTCCTGGCTTTACAGAAGAGATGTCCCTGGCGATTCTCTCTAAATACTAGGCCTCCTGTGGAAACTGCAGACTACAACTTCTCCAACCTCTATCTGTGCCATCTCTCTTGTCCCATACTCCAATGGAAGCCAGGGGCACCCTCATACCAACTTCCCTTCCTGCCCTGGACTGTCACACTGGCTCTTCCTCTCCCTCAATGGGGTCCCTAGAGGTGACCCCTCCACCTCTTACCTGCGCTGGCTGGAGCCTAAGCTTGGCTGGCATCACCCACCTGTTTTTCCAGGAAAGGAGCCCATGAGGCAAGTGGGTACCAAGTCTCTGCCACCCATAAATGGGTGGTGGGGCTGCAGAAAGGCTGTGAATCTGCCAGCTGTCTCCTACAGCGAACAAGCCCATGGAAAGAGCTAGAATGGTCCCTTCCCTTGCTTGGCCTTGTCTCGCTTTTCTAAGTTAGGTCTCAACATGGATATACTCAGTCTTTTAATCCTTTTTCTGGGACTTTCAGTTTTCTGTCCCCAGGAAAAGCTTAGAAAGTTCTTCTTCCTGTACTATTACAAAACTCAAGAGATTTGAGAGACATAGAAACCAAATGCCATGTGTCAACTGTGTTTGGATCAAAAATAAATAAATAAATAAATAAATAAATAAATAATCAAAATAAAATTTTAAAAAATAGTTGGGTATGGTAGCGTGCGCCTGTAGTCCCAGCTACTTGGAAGGCTAAGGCAGAACAACCCCCTGAGCCCAGCAGCGAGGCTGTGGTGGCCGTGAGAGTGTCTCTGCACTCCAGCCTGGGCAACAGAGTGAGACTCCAGTTTGTGACCATGGAATGGTATCCAGATGAGAGGAGGGGATCACCGCTGATTTTGTCAGCAGTGATAATGGCATGGTGGTTATTAAAAAGAGTCTTTATTAGAGATTCATTCTGCAGAATATATTAATTAAATATGCCTGAAGTTTGCTTTAAAATACTCCAGAAAAAAAGTAATGGGGAAGATGAAATAAAAGAGGACTGGTCATGACTTGATTCCTTTTGAAATGGGGTAACAGGTTCATGGAATTCATTATACCATTCTCTACACTTCTATTTAAGTTTTAAAGATTTTCCTGCTGGAGGAACCATAACAAAAGTTAAAAACAACTTTTTAATCTCTGTAATCTCCCTGGTTGTAATTTCCACTCAGCAGTTCCAAGTTCCCGACCCCAATCTGGGCTCATCCTCATGCTTCTAAACTCTATTCATGCCTTCCTTGTAGGTGAAAGAGGTACGTATAGAAACCTAGAATAAACTTGGTTTAGCATAGCCTTTTTGCCTCAGCATAGCCATTTTTGCTTAGACTTTACCCCTGAGACGCTTTGAATCTAGCACAGGTTATAGATAAATTTTCAATAAGCAGATTTTAGAAAGCGGTTCAGACATTCTACTGCAGGCCAAGCTGGCAGCCTACCCCACCCACCTGGCAAATCTCCAACAGATGTAAAACCAGGACAGCCCAACAGCCCAACTTTTCAATTCATGGTTTAGCATAATAATCTCTAGGAAACTTTTCAGGTTCCTCATCAAGGGGAAAGATCAAAGATGACCCCTTGGCTGGCTGAAGCCATAGAAATGGTAACAAGACCACCTTTTAGTCAAGGAATTTGTGGACTGCAAATGTCTGACAAGTCTCTTGCAGGAAAACCCTTCCCCTTGTCTCCTTCCATCTAGCCCACCACCATGGTAGCAATCATGTGACAAACCCACCCATCACCTGAAGTCGGTACTTGTGCTTACCTGCCCCTTCATCATGACGTGAAGCAGACCACCACCCAATCACCTTAATGACTTTTCCCCCCATCAAAGGGAAAGGTTAAAGGACTCAACCACCAGCAGTCATTTTGCCATTGCCTTGCAAAGCTATGGTGTGGCCATGTGCTCTTTGAGCTATGGCTATTGCCATGTTTCTTAAGCTTTGGCCCCCTTTCCTTCCTTGGGGAGGTGAATCTCCTCTTTCTTTCTCTCTCTCATCTACTTTCTTTTCTTTTCTTTTTTGAGTCGGAGTCTCACTCTGCTGCCCAGGCTGGAGTGTAATGGCATGCTTAGGGCCACCGTAGCCTCAACCTGCTGGGTTCAGGCAATTCTTCCACCTCAGTCTTCCAAGTAACTGGAACTACAGGCACATGCCACCACGCCTGGCTAATTTTTTTATTTATTATAGAGATGAGGTCTTGCCAAGTTCCCCAGGCTAGTCTTGAACCTGTGGGCTCAGGTAATCCTCTTACCTCAGCCTTTCAAAGTGCTGGATTTAGGCCAGGTTCAGTGGCTCAGCCTGTAATCCCAGCACTTTGGGAGGCCGAGGCGAGAGGACAGCCTGAGCCTGTGGGTTTGAGACCCACCTGGGAAACTTGGCGAGACCTTGTCTCTACAATAAATCAAAAACTAGCCAGGCGTGGTAGCACGCGCCTGTATTTCCGGCTACTTGGAAGGCTGGGGCGGAGGGATCGCCAGAGCCCAGCAGGTCAAGGCTGCGGTGGCCGGGAGCGTGCCACTGCACTCCAGTCTGGGCGACAGACAGAGTGAGACTCCAACTCAAAAACAAACAAACAAAAAAACCCCAAAGTGCTGGGTTTATAGGTGTGAGCCACTGCACCTGGCCTTCTAATTTACTTTCTAAATAAACTATATTTTCTTATCTAACTTCTGTGCAATTCTTTGCATCTTTCATGCAGCATTGGATGGCACACCAGGGACACCCCACACCCCCAGCAGTCCTGACCTAACATTCCGGAGGTCCTGCGCCCTAACAGCAGGGATACAGCTTGGAGGAGAGGGAGAGTCAGTGATAGGGGATATCATCCCTGGGAAGGCCTCTGTTCCCTGCTGCCCTCTCACCCTTTTGCAATCAGAATTCCCATCTCTCTTGTTTTCTAGACTATGGGGTAACTCTATTTTATCCCTTACCAAAGCAGTTCCCATCTCTGTTTGTCAGGTCCCCATCTGTCCCAGACACTCAGTCTTTTATTTGAGGTTGTCTTGTCCTTATCTGCCACCTTCCCCCAGAGCCAGAGCACAATCGGTATTTGTTCAATTGAACTGGAACCTTCTGCAACTTGAATATGCCCACTGCTGGGTCTCTTCTCCAGGGCAAGGGATCTTCTCCACAGGCCAAGAATTTTACAAAGGAGAAAAGGCATTCGGTTCCTCACAGAAGGTCGGCAGTGATGGCTGGGCACAATGTCTCCAACACAGCTGACGGGGTGAGGTGGGGAGATACCACCTGTGTTACCAGGGGTAGGGGAGGGGCTCAGAGGACACTCTGGCTTTTCCTGTCATTATTCCTCTGCTCCCTTCCTTCACTGCCAGCCTTCTACATCTGCAGAATCAGCTTTCTGATACAAAGTGGGGCAATCCTAAACTATGAGTATCCGCCTCAGGGCAGAGACAGGTTTCTGCCTTCCCCTAGGGCCAACGCTCCAGCTCCTTGGGAATTGTTATCTGAGATGTCATTACACTCACCTTCCCCTCCCAAACAGCCCAGGATGGTGTTTAAACAGAGCACAGAAGCTGACCTTTGATTCACAGTCTGCTTTTTTTTTTTGAGTGGGAGTCTCACTCTGTCGCCCAGACTGGAGTACAGTGACCACTCCCAGCCACCGCAGCCTCAACGTGCTGGGCTCTGGTGATCCTTCCGCCTCAGCCTTCCAAGTAGCCGGAACTACAGGCGTGCGCTACCACGCCTGGCTAGTTTTTGATTTATTGTAGAGACGAGGTCTCTCCAGTCTGGTGAATTAAAAATCGTCCACAATGCAAGAGAGGTCTCATAGAGCAGCACCTCCAAGCCATCTTCTCTAGGCACCAGCAAAACAGGGCTTTTGCCAGCTTTCATTGGTTCCAAGATGCACATTTTCAGATCTTTGAATCCCCACAGCCATCTGCCATCATTAGACCTCAACACCATTGTTAAAATGCCAGCAGTTGGCCAGGCGCAATGGCTCAAGCCTGTAATCCCAGCACTTTGGGAGGCCGAGGCAAGAGGATTGCCTGAGCTCAGGGGTTCGCAACCAGCCTGGGCAACTTGGTGAGACCTTTTCTCTACAATAAATCAAAAAATAAGCTGGGCAGGGTAGCGTGCGCTTGTAGTTCCAGCTACTTGGAAGGCTGAGGTGGAAGGCTCTCCTGTGGGGATTCAAAGCTCTGAAAATGTACATCCTGGTGGCTGGGAGAGTGCCACTGTACTCCAGCCTGGGCAACAGAGTGAGACTCTGACTCAAAAAAAAAAAAAAGAAAAATGCCACCAGTTGGTCAGGTGTGGTGGTTCATGCTTGTAATCCTAGCACTTTGGGAGGTTGAGGCAAGAGGATTGCCTGAGCCCAGGGGTTCAAGACCAACCCGGGCAACTTGATGAGACCTTGTCTCCACAATAAATGAATAAAAATAGTCAGGCATGATAGTGCACACCTGTAGTCCCAGCTATTTGGAAACCTGAGGCAGGAGGACCCCATGAACCCAGCAGGTCGAGGCTGCGGTGGCTGGGAGAGTGCCACTGTACTCCAGTCTGGGCAACAGAGTGAGACTCCAACTCAAAAAAAAAAAAAAAAAAAAAAAGCCAGCAGTGGGCATGTGGGGAGCAGAGTGAAGCCAGCTCTCTGGCTGTGTTCCATAGGCCTCCTTGGGCTCCCCTTGGCATTAGGTTCTGACACCAAAGGAGAAAAGGAGCTTGGCTGGCTGGGAGTCAGAGGAAGGTCATAGTCTTCTCTCCCTTCCCTGAAAGACTTGGGGGCACTTCTCAATTCTCTTTGATTTGTCTTCAGAAGCTCTTTGTACAGAAAAGGGTCTGTTTATGAACCGTCTAAATGAAAAGCAGTTACCAACGACTGCACAGCAACACAGGGAGGATGATTTCCCTGCTGGGAGGAAACCACTTACAGTTCTGAGCCCAGCTTGGGAGCTGACTAATTGGGGTGACCCTAGACAAGTCTTGCCCTATAAGATGGTGGTGTGAAGGGGTTCACTTCTGAGGAGTCTCTCATCACAGTGTGTAGTAATCACAATTCTAAAATAACCATTTCTCCTTCCCTTTTCCCAGTTTCCCCAATTCAAATCATTGCCATCATTTTACTCTTTTATTGCATTTGATTTTGACCTTCACCAAAAAGTTGGCCCTGTGTTGCTCAATTGGTGGCTTCCTCTCCTTAGAAACCAGGTTACGTGAAGATCAAAGTCTATTGATATGGCCAAAGGGGCCTTTAATATTTGCAGTGTTTTAAAATCAAACAAGCATATGATGTCCTGTGACAGGACAGGTAAGACCTTGGACAGACTGTAGCCAGGTCATTTGTACCAATTCTCTCAGGTAGGACATAGGAAATGGCTTTTGCTATCTTTCGGTGGTTCTGAGATGCACATTTTCAGGTCTTTGAAATCAAGAGGCATCTTTCAGTCAAGGGTGTCATGTCCTTACTATCGGCCTGGAGTGAAAGCAGTTGCTCCGGGAGAGGACCATGCTGTTTCTGTCAGCCATCTGGGACCACTGAGCCTCAGCTTGTTGGTCATTACTCTCTCTGTCCGAAGTTCTTTTGGGTCACACTGATTGTGCAAATTCAGACAGCAAAGCTGCATGAGTACCCCAGCCTGGGAATCCTACTCTCAGGGGAGGGTTTTTCATCCCCACCTAGTGTCAAGGTTGAAACACACAGATTTCCTTGCTCTCCCTCTCTGCATAATGGCTTTAGTTCTCATTTACCCCTTCACTGAGGGTGTAACAATGTGGGGGTGAAAGGAGTTTCCTATTAGGCTCCCCATCATGGGCTTTTAAAACAATTCTTAGCGGTCTATAAAATAACAATGCATACTATAATCATGGTTTCTCATATTTGATGAAAAAAGTTTCTGTTACAAATATTATATATGATATTTGAAATGACCCTTCACGCTCATAGATAGGACTTTGAAGAAATGGTCTCAAAAGCTCCAAACCCCCTGTCCTGTCGTAAACCACTTTCTGTCTGTGCTGCTCACTGGGCACTCCCCCTTCAGCATGTGGGACTGTTGACTTGCCCGAATGGCTTCTTGTGACTTCTGGGATAAAGGCTGAGTTCTCTAACACAGCCAGAGCCCTGCTGGTCCTGTCTGCTCTCCAGTTGGGCCTATACCACACTCGAACTCTCTCCTCTCCAGTTTTGTCTTGGCATTTTCAGCCTTCTGTGCCCCTGACATCACAGAGCCCTGGCATAACAGCTCTGCCAGGAACACTTCTCTTTCCCTGGTTGGCTTAGCTGGGGGCATCTCCAGCATTCACTGCTTTGGGAATGCCGCCCTTGAGGGGCTCAAACCCCCACTGCAGGTTCCTGCCATGCTGCCTGATTCTCTCATGGTGTACATCCCAGCTGCCAGTCTACATTTGTGTGATTTGTGAGCAGTGTTTGAAGCCCTCATTGGATCAAACATCCGTGAAAGCAGGAAATGGGCCTATTTTTACTCAACATGGGGTTTCTGGAGTCGAGGTGAGAATCTGGAAGTTGGTAGATGTCTGACTGTTATTTAGGAATCTGGGCATAATCTGCCTCTGCAAGCTAAGAGGACACTCCTGGAGCCTGGACAGTTAGGGGAAACAGAAAGAGCGGGATACTGGCCATTTGAAGGCCTCCACTTTGCCACTGATGATGTGACCTTGGGCAAATCATGCCCTCTGTTTCCTCATCTCTAAATCGGGAATATCATTTACCCTGTCTCTATGATAGGGATGTTTTGTTAGGCTGTGAAGGCACTTTGAAACTGTACGGTTGGCCGGGTGCAGTGGCTCAAGCCTGTAATCCCAGCACTTTGAGAGGCTAAGGCAAGAGGATTATCTGAGCTCAGGGGTTCGGGACCTCATCTCTACAATTAAAAAGAAAAAAAAAGTTAGGCATGGTAGCGCATGCCTGTAGTTCCAGCTACTTGGAAGGCTAAGGCGGAAGGATCACCTGAACCCAGCAGGTCGAGGCAACAGTGGCCATGAGTGTGCCACTGCACTCCAGCCTGGAAAACAGAGTGAGACTCTGACTCCAAAAAAAAAAAGAAACTATATGATCTCTGTACCCAAATTTCTAGCACAGCGTTGGGCCCATGCTCTGTCCTCTGTCTATATAAGTGGGTTGCCTGGCCCCTCCTCCAGGGAAAGGGAAATGAGATCTTAACATCCTCAGAAAGGGTGCTCAAGGCTTTGGGTCATGAAGTGACCATGGAGTCTCCTGCTCCCCAATCTTGTCTTTCCTCTTCACAAGCCCTCATGGAATTTCTCAGACCTCCAGGGCCCAGGGGCCTAGTCTTTAAGGAAAGGAAGTTCCTATTGGAATAACTTTTGGTCTTCATTCTCAACACAAAGTTGGGTCCTTATCTAGAATAGGGGAAGGGTGGAGAAGAGGAAGATGCTACCTGCCTTCCTGCTCTGCAGGGTGGTCTTTAGACAGGGACGGGGCAGTAGGAACATACCTGTGCCTTCAGATATGTCGCTCTTGGGACAATCATCTGCAGGTGCATGCATCCTAACTCCACCTGGCAGAATACAGGCAGTGGCTTACTTTGCCTCTGGGATCTGAACTGTAATAATAAGGTGGATATTTGCAGCAAAGCCTCACTGCTTTCTCCTGTGTACCTCATCTTAGAGATGTGCGGCATCCTGGGTTTCCGTTTCATCCGTTTCAACTGGCTATGGCTAATCCAAGTCACTTTCCCTCTCTGAGTCAATTTTCTCATTAGTTACACGGAAATAATAATATAAT
The DNA here is from genome assembly GCA_963574415.1 of Tarsius wallacei. Classification (NCBI taxonomy): domain Eukaryota; kingdom Metazoa; phylum Chordata; class Mammalia; order Primates; family Tarsiidae; genus Tarsius; species Tarsius wallacei. The sequence goes on along the minus strand of CAUYQG010293753.1, from coordinate 3,991 downwards.
AATAACTACAATAAACTACCTACTTTCCTGTCTCACAGAATCCTTTAAAGGATCAAGTGAGGTCACAGACATAAGTGCTCGGTAAGTGAAAAGTCCATGATAACGAAAGGTGATGCTATTTTCTCTGTGCATTTGAAATCCCTGCTTTCTGTAGCAGGAAAGCACCATGCTGACTTAGTTCTTCCTAGTTAACTCAAATATTACCCAAGCCCTGCAATCCATAAAGCATGTAGGCAGGAAGTGAGAGGTGAACAAATCCTCATCACAAATCAATTCTCAAGCATCTCCCCAGGGCCAGCCGTCCTCCCTCTGGAGAAGGGTGCTCTGAGGTTATTCATTCTCTAATTGTTTTAACAGCTTGGCTGCCCGGCCAGCACTCTCCCAGAAAACCAGATTGGTGAGAAAAGGTGCTGAGTGAATAATTAACTAGCACCTCAGCGACTCTGGATTTTGTGGAGGGGGTGGAAGGCTACGTTACAGACACACACCCCTGCAGAGTAATTCTAGCTGGATGCTGCAGCAGGATGGAGGTGAACATGCTTCTCCAAAGCACCCAGGACGTATTAATGATGGGGTGCTGGTGCTCAGAGCTTCCAGCCAGCCAGGACCTCCTCGGTGCAGGATCGGTTGAGCAGGTCTGACAGGGATTCGCCGGTATCCCGGAGGAACACGGAGCCCAGGCCATCCGTGCCTCCGCTCTCCAGCCGGAAGCTACCCGCTAGTTCCTGGATCCACTGGAGATCTGCCGAGAGCTCCTGCCTCAGAGCTTCAAACTGGGCCTGCAGATGATCCAGTTTCCTGGCCACACTTCCGAGGCTGGACCCTGTTGCCTGGATGTCTTCTCGTAGGAGCTTCCTTGAGGACTCTACCTTGCGGAACTCATATCTGAGCTGGGACACATCGTGCCGGGCACTCTCGCTCTCCTCTCGGTACCAAGTTTCCTTCTCATTGAAGATGGAGACCAGGGCCTCCACATCATCCTGGATAGTATCATGAGTCCCTGCCAGGGCACAGCAACCCTGGTCCACCTGGGCCACATCCTCCACCACACGGGCAAAACGCTCAAAATTGACATAGGTGTTGTTGGGGGGCATGCTTGAGTGGCATTTGATGGTGTACTCTCTCAGGCGCTTGGTCTTCAGCTGAGTGGGCTCTGTCTTCCGCTGCTCAGGGGCTCTGATTTCTCCTTCCGACTGGTGGGTGTTCAGACAGAAGAACCAGAGTGTTAATCTGCCACATGCTCCAGAGGGCAGTCCAAGGTGTGGGCAGAAGGCACACACATGGCCTCTTTGGCGTTCCCTGCATGCATCAGGCCATGGGGAGGGCCAGGGTGGGACAAGCACCCCCACAGACCATAAGAAAGGTTCAGAAGTGTGGGGGTGCTGCCCGCATGCTCATTTCCGGGCAGAAGGGTCTTTGGCCATTAGAGAGGGCCTCCACACACACAGCATTAAGGGGTGCTCACACAAGCAGGCTACAGCAAGGATTCTGCAGGCATCCACTCAAGGGCAGGCACACAAGGCCATGGCTGGCACAGGGAGGCTGAGGAGCATCTCTCCTTCAGGGCCTTGGAACACTCAGCATGCCGACAGGAGCAGCCCAAGAGACTCCCATACCTATGAGGCCCCTGGCCATCCCTATCCTTCAATGAGCCGATGAAGCTGACCTCCTCCCAGCCCTCCTTGCTCTCCATATCCCACAGGCCTCACCCCCTCTTCTTTTAAAATTTAATTTTAGGGCTGTGAGGTACATGGAAGTATTTGCCATGTGAGGAAATTGCATGCAGGTGAGGCTTGGGCTTCAGGCGAGCCCTCTCTCCCCTGGTAGTGGACATGGCGCCCAGTGGTTGATTGTGTATCCCTTGTTCCCCCTCCTTCCTCCCCCTTCTAGCAGTGTCCAGGTCAGTTGCTCCCGTCTCTGTGCTCACATGCCCAATGTTTCAGGCCCACTCATGGCCTCACCCCTTCTTTTTTTTTGAGTCAGAGTCTCACTCTGTCACCCAGGTTGGAGTGCAGTGGCACGCTCACGGCCACCGCAGCCTCAACCTGCTGGGCTCAGGTGGTTCTTCTGCCTCAGCCTTCCAAGTAGCGGGAACCACAGGTGTGCGCCACCATACCCGGCTAATTTTTTTGATTTATTGTAGAGACAAGGTCTCACCAAATTGCCCAGGCTGGTCTCGAACCCCTGGACTCAGGCAATCCTCTCACCTCAGTCTTCCAAAGTGCTGAGATTACAGGCGTGAGCCACCGCACCAGGCAAGTCTCACTCCTTACCTGTACACTCAGACCATCCTCACTGGCCTTCTCATTTAATAATGAAGGTAAATGGGAAGTCTGGTGACATCCCTGAGTGTGCATAGCTGGCCAGCCAGCAGAACGAGAGCTAGGATCCTAGTCTGAGTCCCACCCTCACAAGTGCTTTTCACTATACCAGACCACAAGCCCCTCTAAACAATCAGCAGCTAGAAGCTCAGCTGCAAGGTGAGTTAGAAAAGCATTCACTTTTTTGCTCTGACCCTCTCCAGAGGAAATGAAATTTCTCTAACAGCGGCCGCCTGCCACCCCCATTTTTGAGGCCTCATGGGGCCTGAGGGAGCCAGATGACTGATCCGAGCATCATCCTTGACTCAGAGCCCTGTAAGTCTGTAAGTCTGAAAGGAGGAGCCCTGGTTACAAAGCTGGGGTTTTGAATTACCATTGGTCTCTCTACGAGCTGGGAGTCCTGATTTCTGCCTGGAGAAGTGGCAGTGATACTTCCCCTCCAGGAAGAACACTTTGCAAGTTAGCCTCCAAGGGCTTTCAACTGAGGCTTGTGAGGATTTCATTTCATGAGTTACCTGAAGCGGTGAAATGCAAGCATAAAGTAGAGTAAACCTATCTGAACAAGCCCAGGCCCTCGCAGCCCCTGACTTGCTTTCGTCTGAGCCAAGGTCAGTGTTTCAAGCAAAGACCTCCCCAGAGGCTCTCCGCACCTGGCTGCCCCAGCGGGCCCTGGCAACAGAGCGGGGACCCTCTGCCCGAAGGAACTCGTGGCTGTGCCCTTACCGTGATCCAGGGATGTCTGAGAGCCTCCTGGATTGTGAGCCGTTTCCTGCAATGAGGATTAGGAAACAATGATGACCCATGATGACAGAGGCTGGGAGCAAGTCTCCATTGAACCTCTGTGTTGGCATTCTTTGACCCCTGCCATCAAACCAGTATAATGCAGAGAAGGATGGAAACTAGTTGCATACGCTGCACTCCGGGGGAGGGGGCCCAGGCAGATCCTTCGATAGTGACCTTCCTTCCTAGACCCTCACCTTTAGTCCCAAAGCCAAAAGGCCTGATGCTACACTGGAAGAAAATCTTAAGTACTCTACTGGGCTTCCAGAATCCTTCCTAAGCCAGCTCTCCATTGCTAAACCTCTGGTCTTCGTTTTTCTCTTTCCCTTCTAGATCCCTCCCCTGCTTTTTGCTGCTGTGTACCCAGGTAAGTGACCCTTCCCAGCACTGCCCTTAGACAGGAAAATCAGGGCCCCTGCACTTCAGAGAACCCCACTCTGGCACTCTCTGAAGTCTGGGGCTGAGAGGACATGGTGTTCTAGTCGGTGGCCCTTTTCCCTGCCCCATCCAGGTCATGCTGTGGGCACCCAGTACCCTACGATTCCTTGCCCATCCCTTTTTGACTCCACAGCCACGAGGCTCACTTTGGGCCCTGAAGAAGGGGTAGGATTAACATGTCTCCCATCTTCCCTCTGTACTGACCTTTGTGAGCCCACTTCCTTCCACTGAACCCCAACCTGAATTGACTTGAAAACCCCAATTCTAAATGGAAAATCTGAGTTCCAGGTGTCTTTGGGACAGACTACACGGTAATGAGCCCTAAGGAAATCCAGTCTGACTTCCTACACACACACAAACACACACATACACATATAACTAGGTTGAGGACAAAATGAAGACATTGAAAATAATTAGAGTAGGCATCTCATTGTTTGAGGAAATATAATTTG
>CAUYQG010293751.1:0-15994 GCA_963574415.1 Tarsius wallacei | reverse complement strand
ACTAAACACACAGACACATGCCTTGCATAAAATGAATGGAGAAGAAAAAGAAAAAGAACAGGAAAATAAACAACAACAACAAAAAAGGAATTCAGGTTAAACCTTCACACATATATTGACACACACCTTAAACTAAAAAAAAGAGAGAGATGAACAAAAGAACAAAACCCAACAACATCAGAAACACTGAATGATGAACACTCAATCATTCACATACACACATAAACAGAAAACAAAAAACAAAAGAAGAAAGAGAAAAAAAGGGGGGGGGATACAGATTGAACTCTCACATACACATTTATGCGCAAAGGAAAAATATAGAAACATTAGAAAACAAACAAACAAATTTAAAAACTAGAAGAAAAAAACCCCTTTCCTCTTATGACGGGTTCTGTAATTGTTCTTCCCAACTTCCCCTCTGCTGTCTCTGTCAGAGCTTGGCTTCATTCACTTTCTCCACTTTCTCCCCAGGTCTCCAGACCAAGGAAGGGGGAGGTGGCAGTGGGGGTGGGTGGGGACTGCAGTCCTCCCCTCTCACTCTTTTTTTTTTGAGTTGGAGTTTCACTCTGTCGCCCAGACTGGAGCGCAGTGGCACGCTCCCAGCCTCCGCAGCCTTGACCTGCTGGGCTCCGGCGATCCTTCCACCTCAGCCCTCCAAGGAGCTGGAACTGCAGGAGCGCGCTACCACACCCGGTTAACTTTGTGATTTATTGTAGAGATGAGGTCTCGCCAAGTTGCACAGGCAGGTCACGAACCCGCGGGCTCAGGCAAATCCACTCACCTCAGCCTCCCAAGGCGCGGGATTACAGGCTGAGCCACCGAGCCCCGCTTCCTCTCACTCTTGTATAGTCAGGGGGATCCCTTCTGAAAGGGGTGTGCGGGATTGTCTCTTCCCCAGATACTGGTGGCAGGTGCCCCAACCAGGCCTATCCTGGAGTGGAGTTCTCCTATTGCAGCTGATGTCCAGGCTCCACCTGGGTTCATTCCTCTTAGTTGTACCCCAGTCGTATGGGCCTGATGGTCAGAGTCAGTCATATGGGTCTGATGGTGAGAGGATTGCTGGGGAGGAGAGGGTTGAGTCAGCCCAGACTCACCACTGATCTCCTTGGAGGTGTTCCTCATCCTTTTCTAGCCACTCCCTTTGTCCTGGCTGAATCAGGGTAGGGTGTGGGGTGCCTGAGACTCAGCATTCCTCAAGTCCCTCCAGAGTTTGTGCTTTCAGGATATTCCCTCTGGGTCATTATCAATCCCTGTGCAGTTGATCTCCAGTCATAGAGATCAGGTCTGCTGTTCCGTGGTGAGCAAGCCGGAGCACTTTCCTGCCCATTTTCAAGATGGTGACAGGGTGCCTCTTTCATTTTCTCCAGTGGGGCTCTGATTCTGGGCTCCCTCTATAGCCCTTGCTGCCAGTGTCCAGCCAGGCACTGCAGTGACGAAGCAGAGCCTGGAGCCAGTTATCTCTCCATGCCGATATTGAGCATCTTTTTACATGTTTATTTGTAATATGCATGTCTTCTTTACAGAGTCTCTTCACATAGTATTTTTTTTTTTTTTGGCCATTTAAAAATGGATTTTGATTAGTTTCTTATTATTGAGTTTTGAGAGTTTTTTTGCATGTTTTATGTCTGAGTTCTTTATCAGATATATGTTTTGCAAATATTTTCTCTCAATCTGTGCCTTGTATATATTTTTAAAGATATTTTGTTCATTTTTTACAGCTAGTGATATATGTCCATTTTGGCTAAAGTGTATGAAAGTGATAAAGTAACCAATAAAGATCACTCAATATAAATAAAGTGATCTGTGCACACTGGTGTCTCTCTATCTATTGAGCATGTGTCATCAATAATTCATTATCAATAATAGAGAGGATAAACTCATGGTAAATGTGAATGATTCACTGTTTGAAAGCTTGATTAAAGCTCATCTGTGAAGTGATTTACTGTCAGGGTTATGCCTCCCCGAATGGAGGGAAAGTGAATTGAAAACAGAGAGGCATCTAGTCATTTAGTCCCCTGAGCTTATAGCTCCACATGTGGAGGGGAGGGGTTGGTGCAAGAGAATGTCATCCAATGTGTGTGTTTTTACTAAAAATTCTTCAAGAACCCTTGGCTTGGTCTCAGTGAAGCCACAGGTACTAGGTAAGTAACAGTAGGAGAAACACAGGCAAGCAAGGCCTGCCTTCAGGGAGCATTCAGAGATTGTGAGTATGGACTACAACCCACAGAACGCAGAGAGATAAATTGGTTTCAGGATGGAGAAAGTGTCAGGCCAGGACCAGTGAGCGCAAGGAAAGGTTTTGTGTCCAGAGCTGAATAGCCTTTGGCATCATGATGAGGATTCAGACAGGTAGGGGAATCCAGGTACACATTTTTCATAGAGTAAAGAGAGAGAACCGTACAAGTGTGAATGCAGCCGTCTTTTTTTAGAAACTGCTTCCTGAAGTAGTTTATGGAAAATCACCCTCAGTTCCTCAGAGTTTGTCACAAGTTGTTTTCATCAAATCCTGTTGCCCAGATTATTTGCCTCCCTAGGTGCTTCAGATTTTGCACTAAATCCTCAGACTCTGAAGAATGTTTCAAATTGCTTTGAATACAGTCAGCATCACTTGTCATCAGTATGTATGTACCAGCTGACAAGGTAGGCTACATGCTCCCGAAACATGGCAAAAACTGGTTCCATTGTTCTGTTTATTAATTCCCTGCTAGCTTTGTCTCACCACCAAATATACAGGTAAAGGTGGGGTTCATCAAGCTTTGGGAAGTAGGAGTCAGATTTTCTAGAAGAGGACCAGCACCATAGAGAAGCTTTGCCAAAGTTTCTTGGGATAGCATTATATTATGTGCCCAATGTGAGGAACAGTTCCCTCCTCCCCTCCCTCCAATTATCCTTCAGAAATGAAGGAGTTGTCCAATATTCAAATCCTTACAAATTCTATTATAGAATAGGCTCATAATTGTTTTATTTTGAACAATATGCATTGTTTAAGGAAGACACATTAGTCTTAATTGATCTCAATCAATTCTGGTTTAGGATAACCATAAAGGTCACCAGAAAGAATTAGAGAGAGGGAGAGAGAGAGAGTAGTAGAGAATATTAGTGCCTGAATAGTAATTATCCTTAGGAAGAAGATCTTACTTTTTCAAGTATCATTCATTGTAAACAAGCTTTTGAAAGACACATTAAGATGTATTTTGTCAGGTCACCACAGAAGAATTGGAGAAAAGTACTATCCTGATGTTGTGCCAGTGAATACTTGCAGCTTGGAATTAAAAAGTAGAGATATCATATTATTTATAAATAAAAGTGATAAAAGTGCATGTAACAACTTATATAAAGAGGAAAATTGGCATCTCTGCAAAATGGCATTTGATGGCTAAAAATCAGGTTTCAGGAATGCTGGAGAAGTAGATGCTGAAGCATGTGGGCAATTTGAATAAAATTCTATTATGAAATATTTAGAGAGAAAAAAGAAATCTTTTAAAAAATAACAGTTTATTCTTTCTGTGGCATATGAGATTTAAATTATCTATGTGCAACTGAATTGCTTGACTATTTGATTTAAAATATCACGAGCTGTTTGCATTACTTAAACATGTTATAGTACAATTTAAAAACTTTTATTATAAAGATGTGGGGTACAGTTCAGGGTTAGGTATATAAACATTGATTATGCAGGTACCCTGGTCGATGAGGTATGTCCCTCCCTCCCCTAGCAGTTTCCTTAAACTGCCAATCCCATGCCCCCTCCCCTAACAGTTTCCCATTACTGCCAATCGCTTTTTTATAGTGTTATAGTTGTTCGAGGTCTGCTTATGAGTGAGAACATATGGTACTCTGTTCTTTGTTTCTGTGATAGATCACTGAGTAGGATCGACTCCAAATCCATCCAAGTTGCTGCGAAGTCCATATAATTGTCCTTCTTTATGGCTACATAATATTCCATTGTGTATATGTACCACATTTTTAAAATCCAGTCCAGCTTTGATGGGCAACATGGTTGTTTTCATGTTTTTGCTGTTGTGAATAGAGCTGCAACAAACATACATGTGCAGGAATCTTTTTTGTAGAATGATTTGAGTTCCTCTGGGTATATCCCCAGTAGGGGAATGGCTGGGTCATGTGGAAGGTCAATTTCTAATTCTTTCAGAAATCACCACACTGTCTTCCAAAGAGGTTGCACTGGCTTGCAATTTCATCAGCAGTGTAGAAGTGTTCCTTTTTCTCCACATCCTCGCCAGCATCTGTTGTTGTTTGTTTTATTAATGATGGCCATTCTTACTAGGGTTAGGTGGTATCTCAATGTGGTTTTGATTTGCATTTCTCTGATGATGAGTGAGACTGAGTACTTTTTCATGTATCTTTTGGCTGCCCGTATATCTTCTTTTTAGAAGTGTTTATAGTCCAATTTTAAAATTGGGGGGTACCCTTATATTCAGAAATGTATGGTAAAGGAAATGGGGGTACATTTAAAATTATCTGTGGGGTTTATAGGGAAGAGTAGAATCAGAAAGAAAAATTCAACTGTATTCATTATTTGTATTCATTATGCAACATGAGCCATCGTGCCTATTTGAGAGAGGAAACTTTTGATCACGCTTCCCAGAATACACTGAATGCTTAGTACACTGCAGAATACTACAGTCACTACTCTTATCATTGTACATGGGCTTAACTAAGATGTTTTTTAAGTTTAATACTTCTTTATTATTATAAAAATAATACTGTTGAGTCTTATTACTTGTGGATTCTGTATTTGCAAATTCACTTACTTGTTAAAATTTATTTGTAACCCCCAAATCCATACTTGTGACATTGTTGCTGCCATTTGCAGACATGTGCAGAGTGACAATATGTATGAATAGTCCAAGGGGCACATTTCAGGCAGAGGTTGAACAAGGCAATGCTCTGCCTTGTTGTAGCTCTCATACTGTAAACAAGTGCCCTTTTCACAATCTATTTAGTGCCACATCTTTCAAATGTTTGTGTTTTTGCTGTTTGAAATGCCCCCAAGCATAGTGCTGAAGTATAGTGCCATGCCTTACAGAGAAAACATGTGTGTTGGACACATTTCCTTCAAGCATTATTTATAATGTTGTTGGATGTGAGTTGATTGCTAATGAATCAATCATATATGTTAAATAAACAGAAATATATATATAACAAGGTTATGTACTAATCAGTTGGCAAAAATGTTGTGACCAGAGGTTCATAGTCACCTAACTCTTTATTTCCCTTAGGAACAATGGTTCAGTATTTGCTAATTCAGTGTTTGCAGTTACTTCATAGAGCATAGCTACCATAAATAATGAGATTTGACTATATATGTGGAGCATTGTGTTTGGTGACTTGCAATTTGCTTATCAATATATCATAGACATTTTTCTAGGACATTAAATAAAATCCAGTTCATGCACTAACACTAACATGAGTGGATTGAAACATTTTATTTCAGTCAAGACAGTGAAGAAATTAATGAGAGAAAAGCCAGCTATCTGGGTGTGAAGACAAATATCTAGGTATCTAAAAATGTGGTATGAAGGCAGTCAAATACATTTTTACATTTTGTTCAGATGTTTGACAACTTGGCATCTCTATTTGAGGTCATATTTATTTTGTCACTAGAACAACCTCTCTTGCCAATTTATTTATAGTTAGAAGCAAAGAAGGTAAAGAACTTGGGAAAATTACAAAGTCAACCCTCATAATCATTTCCTAATAAGTAATTTGCTTAAAAAAATTCCACCGAGTGTCTGTAAGTGTTATTTCTGGAGTGCAGTTTGAATCTGCAATCACTATGAGATTTGTGTGTATGGAAAGACTTATTACTCTGTTTCAACAAATTTGACTCTGACCCCCCTGAACCATAAACCTGTGAGGTAGGAAATTGAAGCACAATTAATTAAGGGGCATTGCACTCCTCCTCATTCACTAGGGGAGAAGTTGCAGAGAACTTACACATATTGGAGCCACTTGAAGAGGACTATCTACAGTGGGTACACACTAAATTCCACCACTATGCTTAGTTTCCAAGCCAGCATGGCCCCTTGTAATGGTGGTGAAGGTAGCTTCCTCCTTTCTAACCAGACTTTCCCATTTGATTCTTGCCAGGAGCTTAGCTGCAGAAGCACAAGGCCCATCCCTGGATGTCCACCATCCCCTCACTGAGAGCCTATTCCTTATCAGGACATAAACTTCAAACCACAGGACTTTTTCTATTTGGAAAATTTCTTTTCTCTGAGGCTTGCTGAGTATGTCCTCTCTCCTCCAAACCCCAGGGCCCTATTTCACTTTTTGAGTCAATTTTTTGAAATACAGAAATATTTGAACTTGACCTTAGACACATGGGAAGCCCAAAGTATGCAACACAAAGGTCTAGGATGGGGGCAAGAACTGCCTTTTATTTGACCCTTCTACAACCACAGAAACATACCCTATTCTCTAAATGAATGATCTCATTGTCCTCTGTAAAATAGGTGAGGGAATGCTTAAGCCAAAAGAAGTTTGCAAAAGGAGTGGATTTATGTACCTTGTGATTTCTCAGAGCCTTTATAATGCTTGCATGCACTGTGAATCTCCAGGAGGAGGTTAGACCTGGGAGTACATCTCAAACAAATGGAATCACAGAGACTTTTGAAAGTGGAGCCTCTTGCATATTGGTGCTTGGTTGGATACACATGGGTACTCAAGGTGGTAGATGGCTTCTGAAGGGCCTAAAGTTGGCTGATGACTGATTTCCTCCCCTTGAACCTGTTTCCTTAGCAGAAGATCATGAAAGTCTCCCTTGATAGGTTTGGTTTAGAGAAATGATGTACTCTTTGGCATACTCTGTTGATACTTATCCAGGAAGCCTGAGATATCCCATGATTTAAGGCTCCAGGTATAACTTCCAAGAGGTGAGACTCCTGGGAACAGGTGCAGAGTTCAGAGCTACAGGGCAGGGAAGATCTACTACTTGCATGATGTTGGCCTTGAGTCACTGTCCTCTGTGACCTAATTGTCTGCCCTTTAGGATCCCTGGGAGTTTAGAAACTCCCTGGATGAGACCATGAATGCAGTATAACATTTGTCCTCATACAGAGTCTTTCCTCAACCAGAGCACATTGGTGAGCCCTTCACAGTGAATGCATAGAGACAGGGCTTTCAGGCAATTTTAGGAAGAGACTGTGATTTCTACCTGAGAAATGGGAGGCATTGGGTGGGTTAGGGAAATCCACACCTTCACACTAGCCATACCCAGAGCAAATCATGCATCTTCCAAAAAGACATATTACTTAGGTAAGTGATCTACAGTCTCAGTCTGAAGAGCAAAGAAGTCTGATGCCCCATGGATGCTTCCATCAGCATCTCCAGTATTGGTGCATTAACCACCCTGTGTACAGCAGGCTCTGCTGTCCAGGACAGAGATCTGAACAAGTCTCTCATTCCATGGCTGACATGTGATGTACTGTATCATCCTCCAGGAATTATGAGGTGCACTGGAGCTAATGCCCAGATGTCCCTTGGTCAAGTGAGTCTGTGTCTTTAAAATGTAGAGTGTGGTGAATACCATTACCCTCCTATAAACCACCTGTTCCTCTGACTTCACTGCAGCTTTTCTTTCATAGGTTATTTTGCCCCTAGACATGAAGAGATGCATGTAATTGTGATCATTTGAAGAGTGTGAGTAATGCTTGGCGCATACTCTGTGTTGTATCTGCTCCAATCACCCACTCCACTTTATTTCCTATTATGCTGAATAAAATGGTGGCATTATAGCTATCACAGTTGCTCCTGCATGCTCTACCTGTAGATTATTTGGAGACATTAAAAAATCAACTTAAGAAGTCTTTGTAAAACAGAACTTAGCATAAATTGGACCCAAATATCCAGAAAAAATTCAACTCTGTAGAAAGTCTGACCTCCCCACTCTACATATTTCCATGTATTGTCCATCCTTGAAACTCTTTGATGTCCAGGCCTAAACACTAATTTACTGGGAATAGACTTTCCCAAATTAACACTCAGACGCATAGTTTTCTTCTTTGGAACACAACATATTGTGTCACCTTGTCTATTGGGGGGGTCTCACAAATCTATAAAGGATATATACTTATGTTAGTTACTATCTGGGTGGGGGATACCTCCAGGATGCTTGTGGATTAAGTCTTGGTCTTTGGTGGGTTGGAAACACAGTTCTGGACTTGATGTTAGAAGACCTGAGTGTGGGACCCAATCCTGCCACCACTGGCTTAATGACCTTGAGCATATCACAGCCTCTCCAGATCTCCAAGTTTTTCCTCATTAAGGTGGACACCATAGGTCTATTGTGAAGATTAAAGATTATTCATGAAAATGGACACAGCATAATGCCAGTCCTGTAGGGAATGCTGAATGAATGGTATCTACCTACCTATTTATGTAAACCCCTGAACCTGAGGGCCTTTTTCTCTGTATTAACTGGAAGTACTTATTTCTCAGAAACCTATTAGAATCCAATGAAACTCTACCTGTGGAAATGCTTTTAGGGGAATCCACAGCATTACTAGCATTCTGTGTTGCTTCTAATTTCTGGAATGTCACAAAGTTCATGGTGCTTTGGCCTGACAAGGGCCCTGTTGCTGCTGTTTTGTGTGTGTTGAAGAGTGCTGCTGCCTTGTGGAGCCTGATTCTTTATGAATTCTTCTTGGTGGTCATTAAAAGATAAACAGAGGCACACAAATTTTAAAAAGTTTATTTGAAAGAGGGAGGCAAGATGGCATCAGATACGGTCAGAGTGTTAAGAGTCTCTCCATGGGTGAATGCACAAAAAAATGAATCTACTTCTGTTCGTGTGTGCAAGTGGGTTAGCATATGTCCAACTGAGGGGAGACATGGAATCCAGTGCCTCAGATCCCCTGCAGAAACAGCTACAATTTGCTGCTCTTCTGAATTCAGCACCAATTGTGCACAGAAAGATCCACCATCCCTGGGGCATCTCTCTGGAAAAGACAGAAGAGATCAGCTGACACCTGTCCCACACCACCACCTGTGGCAACAGGCCAGACACGGGCAGCAAGGACCATGGAGAAAGCACAGGGAGGAAATCTAGAGGTGAGCCCCATCAGAGAAAAAAAACATAGACTGCCACCATTATCTCTGTCCTGGGACTGGAAAGAGACCTGCTTTATCTTGTCCAATATTGAACTGCCTGCACGCTGAGCAGCCTGCATTCTGAGACCAAAGGGTGATCTCTACAACCCTCTGAATCAACCATCATTCACCTAGAGAGGATACTCCAAGTGCATGATGCCGAAGAGACAGACATCCCACCCCTACACTGGACCAAACACAGATGCATGCAGTCGGAATGGGAGACCTAGCACAGACAATTTGGGCACTACAGGGAAAATCTGCTGGAGCAAGCTGAGCACTGACAGTAAGGGCCACAGAGGGAACACAGGAAGGGAGCCTGAGGCAGGCTCCCAAGGAAGAAGGGAGAGCTCACCTTGACCTTGGACTTGTAACTGCTGGGAAGGGAGCAATAGCTCCTGGCAGAGAAACTGAGCAGATTCTCTAATGCCTGGGCAGAGAAGTGCTCCAGGGTGGCGTCTGCAAAACAGCAGAACTGCATCTTGAGACCAGGTGCTGATCTCTGTGCTATGTTGGGGTTGCTCTTTGTGACCTCAGAAAACATTGCCTCTAGTGCACAAGTCCTGGCAGGTGACGGCAGATGCAGAGCCCCCGATGATCCACCCTCCACCCAGAACCAGTTGCTGGGAGATAGATGCAGACAGCAGAATTGACCAAGAAGAAGGCTGGTGGCAGTATTGGTTTGTTTGTTTTATTATCTCATTTGGCTGCTTTGTTTGTTGGTTGGTTTTCTCTTTTCTTTCCTTCTTCTATTTCTCTTTCTATGTTCTTTCTCTATTTTTTTGTGCTCTTTCTTTCTTTTTTTTATACTTTTCTTTCTACTTTTCCTTTTTCATCCTTTCCCTCCCACCCCCCCCTCCCCTTTTTTCTCTTGTATCCTGTCTTGGACTCAGGGGCTATGCAAGCATACCCACTGTAAGGTCATATTGTGCAAAGAAGGAGAGTGAGTCCCAGCTGACCCATTCACCAGATAGCAAACATTGTGTCCTGCCATTAGGTTCTGAATGTTTGCAGTCCCCCTCATTCCCCAGTAAGTGCTCAAAATTGTAAAGAGACAGCACAATGCCCCATCCCCAGTCCTACTTCATGATTGAACAAACCCAGAGCCTCAAGGAGAGACAAAAGGTAGAGAAAATATCAGAAGTGACTGCTTCTCCATTTTCCACTGAGCAACAAAATTAAAGAGAACGATAGGAGAACTGCTACAAATGAAGAAAAACCAATGAAGAGCTGCTGATAATCAGAGCCCCAACAAAGAGTGAGTGCTAGAAAGAACAATTACTGAGGCACAAACAATGGCTATCTCTGAGAATGACAGTACCCAGAAGGTACTTACAGAGATCAGGTAATCATTGGATAGAATGAATAAACATCAAGAAAAGCAAGGGCTAAAACTAAATGGAATTGCAAGAATTTAGACAAACTCAAGAAAGCATACTTAGAAATAACAGAAATAAAGAATTTCATTCAAGAAATAAATAACAAACTGACAAGCATGGAAAGCAGAATTGACCAAGCAGAAGAAAGACTCTCAGGAGTAGAAGACCAAAATATGGACCTAATCTAATAAGCACAAGAGATTCAGAGAGCCCCTGCAAGATATCTTATGAGAAGACTAATCCCTAGACACATAATAATTGACCTACCCAAAGTAGGGGTAAACTAAAAAATCATAAACGCAGCAAGGTAAAAAGGTCAGACTACCTACTGAGGAAGACTAACCAGAATTGCTGCAGACTATCTGCAGAAACACGACAGGCCAGAAAGAATTGGACCCTAATCTTTAATGTTCTCAGAGATAAACAATTTCAACCAAGACCTTCCTATTTAGCCAAGCTCAGCTTCATCAGTGAGGGAGAATTAAAATCCTCAGATATACAATCCCTAAGAGAATATGCTGCTTTGAGACCAGCTCTACAGGAGATGCTTAAAAAGATGCTGTGCACAGAAGAAAAAAGAAGCAAAAGAAAGATCATGTACTTCGCAAGATCACAAACACAGAAGCAGCAGAACATACAGCATACCTGCAAAAATGAGCACACACAAATGTATGAGCATGAAAGCTAAATGAAAACAAAATAGCCTTATTAGAACATTATGTAGTGTCTTTCCTTAACATTTTAAATTTTTTATAGCTTAAAGGTTGTTTTGTCTGATATTAAGATCATGATTCCTGCCTTCCTTTGTGATCCATTTGCCTGGAAACTAATTTTCCATCCTTTAATTTTGATCTGACACTGTTAAGATTCTGTCAAGGCAGTGATCTTCCTCACTACAGTAAGGATAAACACAGCTTTGCTATAGTAACTGGTTATTCTGGTGGTATTTTTGAGGACCCAGAATTAAACAAATTCCTAACTCTTTCTACTCTCATAATAGCATCCTTAAGAATCTGGGATAGATCTTAGCTTCATTTCAGAAGAATTAAGTAAATATAAATATTTAATTATATAGAAGTTTACAGAGAGAGAGAAAGAAGAAGGGAGGAAGGGAGGGAGGAACAGATTAAGCTCAAAGTAAGAGAGTTCTTAATACTCCCATTATGAAATTTTAGAAGTCAGCCAGCACACATAGGGGAATAAGAGATCTTGAAGACCAGGAGGGACAAATAAAAATAGAAAAGGAAGGCTAGGCATGGTGGATCACACTTGTAATCACAGCACTTTGGGAGGCTGAGGTGGGAAGATCGCCTGAGCCCAGGAGTTTGGCAACATAGAAAGCCCTCATATTCCCAGCTACTCGGAAGGCTGATGCAGGAGGATGGCTTGAGCCCAAGAGTTCTAGGCTGCAGTGAGTTGTGAGGTAAGCCATAATCATGCCACTACACTCCATCCTGGGTGACTGAGGGAGACTCTTACTAAAATAAAATAAAAATAAACAAGGAAATATGTCCAGGTCTGCATTCTTTTCAAGAGTGTATTTATATATGAAGGGATATTTAAATTGTTAAAGATCATAAAGGGCGACCAGGACCCAACAACTGAAGAGGAACAAGAATTCAAAAGTCAGAATGGAATGAATTCCATCCTCACTTCTTACAGGAGTGAAAAAGATAAAATTATTTTTTTTCTTACCCAGACCTCTTTATTATTATTATTTTATTTTTGTAGGTAAAATGTACGGTAATAACAACTAGGAAACCACTCCTTAAAAATTAAGATTTTAAAAAACCTAGATGAATGAGAAGGAAAGTCCAGTAATATTAGCATAAAATATTAACAAGACTTACTAGTGACTTTCTTGTGACAGTTATTATAGGTAGGCATATAGAAATCACATGTTTCCTAAGGCTACAGCAAAGAAATTCACAGAATTAGGACTCTGAGAAAAGGTACATCAAAGATGAAACATGATAAAGGGGAGCCAAACAGAACAAGTACAGAAGAAAACAAAGTTTTGTTTGGTTTATTTTAGATAGCTTACTGGTATTCATGGTAAAGCAACAGGATTTAGCTGAAGAATGGATGCTTTTAACAGACACAGAACACATCATTTCAGAAGTGTCATTACAGTGACAGACTCAAAACAAGATTATGTTAACAAACGTCTGAGCCAGAAAACAAGGATAATCAGAGAAAAGAAGAGACCTGACACACAGAACTAGCCCAGCATCAAGAAAAGAAACTGACCAATATAAGGAGTTAAAATTTAAAATTCTGCTAAGTCCTCCTGAAAAATTAGTGAGGGATCACAAGAGGGAACTGAAATATAACAGGCAGCAAGCATGACTGCAGATTAAGGAAAACTGTCTCGAGCATTATGTTAAAACAATATCTCTCTCAAAGAGCAGAAGTCTGTTCCAGATAACTCAATGTCCCCCAAAAGTGTAGAGGTTGAGAGGACACCTATCCCCAGAGCCATTTTTCGTGCCCCCCCCCAATCCACCAAAAAAGGTAGGGCCAGCAAAGCTTATAGCAACTCAGAAATACAGAATTCACAGATAAAAAAGGAAAATAAAGATTTGCCCTATCACTGATTTCTCAACTTGGGCAAGGGGATAGTACTCTCTCTCTCTCTAATCCTCCAAATTGGCATTGGTATCTACTGCTTTCTTACACATATGAGGGGGAACCCAAAGAACACTGGAATTATTTTTTGGAAGGCAGGCCCCTCATAGTACAGGCTTCCCCTGCTAGTTAAGTGTTCTAGGAGTCCATCAGCATCAGTGTACAAACTAGTATTACGGTGAGAGTCTGTGGTTGGCTTCAGTGAATTTTTTTTGGAGATTCTTTCAATGCATTTGCCCATCTCATGCTGGGTGCTTTACGAACACACCTGCCCACACCACGCTGAGTGTTCAGCAGTTTCTGTCCAAAAATGGCATGACTCCTTTGTCCCCTCCTCCCTATTCACTCAATGTCACCCCAAGCGACTTTTTTTTTTCCTCAAAAAAAGGGGAAAAAGTCCTCAAAGGGAAACGTTTTGCCAATGTGGAAGAGGTGAACCAAACAACAGCAGAAACACTAAAAGGCATCAAAATTGATGAGTTCAAAAGCTGTTTTGAGCAGTGGAAAAAGTGCTGCTACACATGTATTCCATCAAATGGAGAGTACTTTGAAGGTGACTGAAGTTTAAACATGTAAGAATAAATACATATTTTATGAATAAATTCTGGTTTTGGGAGGTTCCCCTCATAATGGAGCATTCTATTATCAAGGTTCTTTATTTCTCTTCAATTCTTAGATGCTCTGCTATCCTGAATAGAGAAAATCAATCCAATTACAAACTACTAATTTTCCATTAACTCATGGCGTTTGGAAGGAAATAACAAAAATATAAACTAATTCTGAGAAATGAAAGATTCTCAGATAGCGGTCCCCTTGCAAAGGGGCTGACTAAATTGCCTCTAAGGTACTTCCCAACTCACACACTTTCCCTTCATGCCTATCCATATTTATTGCTGAATTTGGTCTGTCTCCTGTTTTTCTGTAAATTTATGAAGCTTAAATACTGAAGACTTTGAGCTATCATGTTTCAGGCTGTGAAACTTCCACCAAAAATTTAGTATTTAAAACACCTGTAATACAGCCTAAATCCTCTGTATCGTGGTGAATAAAATAGTTTTTGGGGATAAAAGAATTGTTCTCAGGCTCCAGATGATGAAAAAAAAATGAAGATTAGCACTACTTACTATCTCTTCATGTATCAAGAGCACTCAGTCTTTCTGCCACATTAATAACAGATCAAGAAAGATAATAGTGTTAGAAGCATAGAGCTACCAGCTCCTTGCTCGAGTGTTTAAAAATGGACCACTGATGGAATACACATTTCAATGAAGTATTTTAAGACACAAAGCATCTCAAACTGAAATTCCCTTCAAATTTAAAGTTTCAGCTGATGTTTTCTCCAACTATAAATCTTTAGGCATGATTATTAGTTGGAGCAGACTACAAGACGGAGGGCATGAAGACACATAAAATATTTTGAAATATCAAGTGGCAACAGTACTAGATTTTTTTGAATGCCTGTATTCTAAAGCTAAATACTGGAGGAAGAGGTGGTATATGCCGAACGTCATAGTTCTGCCTCTTGCTATAGTATGTCCTTTCTTATTTGCTGGCTGCATCTTTGGCCAGACAATGCAAGTCCCAGCCCTGCAATGTCCCTTAGGTTGCTTGTTTCAGCTGGGGAGATGTTGAAGCACAGAGAAGAATAGAAAGGATGAAGGGATGGGAAGATACTACCTTGAACATAAAATGCCCATGATTCCTTTCACATCAAAAACCTTGTCCTCCTGTCTGCTTTCTCCTCATCCTCAAGAGCAGCTCTACACAGTGCCGCTGAGCACAGCCCTCTCCCCACCTCTAGGCTATCAGTCCCTGAAGGTAGGAGATAATTTCCTATTTGTCATTTTGTGTCTCCTGATCCTCCTATTCTGGGGATTCAACCTCTGTAATTCATCTCCCCTCAGACAGACAACAAAAGTGGCCAGAAAAACCACATCTTAAATCCTTTTAGCACGCTAATATTTTTCTGAGCAGTTTTCAGCACCAATTTTTTTCTATAATCACAAAATCCCATTATGTCACTTCTGGATAAGCATGGTAAGACATGAAGGAATGATGGTAGGTTGGGTAACTACTGTTTTTATGAGTAAACCTCCTGGAACTATTTGATTCTTTAAACTCCACACATGTATAAGTTGGTAGAAATAAAACAAAACAAACTTTGACTTCCTGACTGGTTTGCATACCCAATGAGTAGCTAACTAACCACTACTCTGAAGAACCCTGCACAGAGGGATTGTAGAAAATGCATGTCACCCCTAGATTTGGGATTGTCAGTGACCAAGGGATGGCCTTTTTTGGGTCACTTCTAACTCATTAGAACACCATGAAAAATGTGAGTTCCAACAAATGTCTACATATGAGTAGAGTTTACCATGAAATGAAACAGTAGTATCAATGTACTGTTAGAAAGCCCCTCATTTTAATAAAATATCATTACATCTCTTAATTCTTATAACAAATGACAAAATAACAACAAGGAAGAAAAAGCTTTTCAAGGTAAGGGTGATTTTTTTATGTCATTAAGATGCACCAAGTTACCTTCCACTCTGGGTATATGTATAACGAATCCAGCCAAATGGACAAGCAGCATTTGGAAATTAGACAAAATTGATTCCTAGACTCAAGCAAAAGTTCAAGGGGAGGGGGAGGGGCAGGAAGCAGACTCAAACAAAAAATAAATCATTACTAACTTCTCTGGAATACCAATAAGCCTCAGTTTACTGAAAGCATTTTTTTTTTTTTTTTTTGAGTTGGCGTCTCACTCCGTCGCCCAGACTGGAGTGCAGTGGCCGCTTTCGGCCACTGCAGCCTCGACCTGCTGGGCTCCGGCGATCCTTCCACCTCAGCCTTCCGAGTAGCCGGAACTACAGGCG